>JAIPRL010003113.1:0-50443 GCA_025469235.1 Pemphigus obesinymphae | reverse complement strand
GGCAGTGGTGAGACCTGCAATGATGTATGGAACAGAATGTTGGGCAGTAGATAGAAAGATAGAACAGAGAATGAGTGTCGCTGAGATGAGAATGTTAAGGTGGATGAGTGGAGTTACTAGAGAGGATAAAAAAAGGAATGAGTACATCAGAGGTAGTATAGGGATAGCTTCGATAGTAGACAAAATGAGAGAGAATAGATTACGATGGCTCGGGCATGTATTAAGGATGGAAGAGACTGAGGCAGTAAGATTAGTAAGGGAAATGCATGTTGTTGGTAAGAGGGGGAGAGGAAGACCGAAAAAGAGATAGGGGATGTGATGTCGAGTGATATGAGGAAGGTGGGAGTAAGCGAAGAAGTTGCGGGAGATAGAGTTAAATGGAAGTGTAGGACCATGGTGGCCGACACCAAATAGTTGGGAGAGAATGTGATGGAGAAGAAGAAGAAGAAGAAGATATAAATAATAATAATAATAATATATATATATAGAGAGAGAGAGAGAGAGAGAGAGAGAGTGAGAGAGAGATACCTTACCTACCTAAGATACCTTACCTATTGTAGATATAAACGGTGATAATTAGTGCACAACTTAATTAATTCATTAAATAATACGGAAGAAAATGAATGCTAAAATATTATAGTTAAATAAAATATAGTTGGAAAACTATATTATAGTTGAAATTATTAAAACGATATAATAATTAGTATTATATAAATATAGTTATTTTGTATAGTAATTATTTTTAGCAGTCGGTTTTATTTACCGTATTTATAAGATTGGAGTTTCCAATTTTCCAATCCAAAAAAGGGGAACCACTTGCGATTTTTAAGGGGTTCTGTAAGGGAAATGTTTAAGAATAATTAATCTAAAAATATCTTTGTACCTATTTTTACTGTTGTCCTAAAAGACCAATAAGCGGGACAAATTTTTGGAACTTTGGGAAGTCGGATTTAAAATCTGAAAACTGATTTAAATTTGTCAGCTTGTCTTCTAGAAGACAATCTAGGCATTTTTTGTTTATTATTACAGATGAAAATAAAATCAACGTTCTGTGGATAAAGAGTAAAATAATTTATTTTCAACAAATTTAAGTACCTACCTATTAGTATTCCTTATTAGGTAGGTACTTATTACGTAAAAAAAACCTATTTTGACTAGGTACCTATTTATCATTAAATCACAAATTAGATTAACGAAAACATAATATTCACATACCTAGATGTCTTCATTATCTATGAATAATCACAAATTAACGGCTGTAGTGGTAAGGTTGGTTTTAAAATTATACCGTATGATCACCAAATATTATCAACAAGAATACGGGTAGGTAATGGTCATTGGTAATTTTAATTTTTAATCCATAATTTTTGTTCAATATTGAGATATTGTTATAAATAAACAAAGAACAATACTTTAAAAATAAATTGTTCTATTATCACAGCAGTCTGCAAGTAGGCACCTGCAATATTGGGATATTGAATTTGGATTTTGGATATAATTTTTTTAACTTATTAGAAAAACTAGAAGAGGAGTTGTCCCTCCCCTGGCCCCCTTATTTGCGCCCATATACACAGTCTTCACGCTTGACGGTTTTTCGAAATTCACCCCTCCGGGACTTGGTCATATTTATGTATTTTTTAGACTTTATCGATTTATTGTAATATTTTGTTTTTCGTAAATGAATCATAAAGGTAAAACTGTAAAATATTACACTAGATTATTAATGCTTTGGTGGGGGGGGGTTGGCTATTCTGAAACTCATACGGACAGGATCCGTATACGAACGCTTCATCGAATTTCAGTATACGGATAAAAAATGTTACTCTGAAATAAATTAATTCCGTACAGTGTACACCGATCCGTGTTCGTGAAATGACCCGTATGGGAACGATACATAGAAAAAAAAAACATGGCAAAATGTTGTTATTTTACAAAGAGTATATATAAAATATATAGAAATTCCTTGGTTTTGTCACAGAAAAGAAAACGCTCGTTTTTAATTTAAATTGTTATAGGTACACTTCTCTAAATTCATTTTCTATATTTTTGTAAATGTCGTCTGCAATAGAGAAAAAACAGAAGTTCAAATCGGTCACTAACGATCAAAAGACATTAATGGTAGACTTTTTAGAATGTCAACCAAATTTGCACAAAGGGAAGCATACAGCAGACTTCACTCAAGTCATTGACATGAAGCAATGGCAAGACTTAACGAGCATGCTTAACGCTATTCCAGATCCTATTAAAGATTGGAAAGCATGGAGTAGAGTAAGTATAAATATTACATTAAGATTTAAGGCCCTTACAAACATGTATTTTAAAAGGGTTATGCGTAGGCTTTTTTCGTTAACTGCAGGCACGAATTATTTAATCTCTGTGTGACTATACGACCAGAAAAAAATTAATTTCTAAGAGACAAAAAAAAAAAAAACAGAAATGATGCATCACGCATGCGTGCTTTTCGTATACGAGTAGGTAAATATAATAAATATCTATTTAATATTTATTACTTACAGTATGGTCGTGCAGAAATACAAATATTTTAATTGAAAAGATAAGTAAAAAATTTACCTCTTTATCTATATACACCATTATAATTCATTATAATGTCATAAATTATATAATATATTTGTTTTAAAAAAAAGTAAAAGTAAAAGCATAAAACAAACGGCCTTCTATTGTTATAAAAACTGTATTTCTGCTACGACTGTGCTACACTCGACAAAAATACATGTACGATGTGCCTTCACATATTAAATTTATATTAATTATTATATATGTTGGGCTCAAAACAGCCAATGGTTGAAAAAACCAAACAGGTCTAGTTAAAAACTACCAAAATCTAAAATAATGATTTATTATGGTTTTTTTTTCGACCATTGGCCGTTTTCAGATATTGAGCCTCACATATACATAAATATAAAAATAACAATATGTACCTAAGTCCTATATATAAGTAATATGCATATATATTATAAAAAACAATATACATTAATTTTTATTTTCATAAGAGTATCTATTAAAGTTTTTGAATGAATTGATTTTTAATATATTATATAGGTACATAAACATGGAACAATTATTATTTGTCTAAATTAATATTATTAAAACACCTAAAATAGAATATTTAAATGCAACAAAATTATTGCTAAAGTATAAAATATAAATATAAATATTCTCACAAAAAATGAATAAGTTTTTAATTTTTAACAATGAATTTTATTAAATAACAATAAACTATGAATTAAAATATTTGGAAAACATTAGAAAAAACTCAAAATATTAAATATAGGTAGGTATAATAATTTATATAAGACATAAATAATTCAATAACTAAAAATATAATAAATATATTAGAATACACAATATATAATTATTATCAACAGTTAATATGTATTAGCATTGATCATAACAATGGTATTGGTTATAACTTAGAACTATAATATGTATCCATATAGGTACGAACGTTTCACAATATGGCAAATTTATATACACAGATATGGATTAAAAATGGTATTTTGTAATAAATTATTTCAATGCACGGATTCGCAAAACAATCTATATGGGAATGATACAAAGTAACAACATGGTAAAATGTTAGTATTATCCTAAGAATACCTGTAATTATATCTGTATATAATATAGCATTACAGTGTATACATATAACATTTAGTTCCTCTATTTATGGTTTTATATGATTTTTGAATAAAAATAAAACCATTTATTATTTAATATTACACTAGTATTAAATTTGGAATACATTTTTTGTAAATATTTGTGAGCTTTTTTTAAGAATTAAAAATATCTAATGGTTGACTCATATATACTCATGTATACTTAATCTATGGTTGACTTTTTAAAGTTCCCTAGAATTACATAAAATATATAGCAGACCTCACTCAAGCCATTGCCATAAAGATTTTTTATATACATACCTAATTTAATTTATGTTTATATTAAATTATTATATTATTATATATATTAAAAAATTACAATTTATCATAATAATATTTTAGTTTTAAAAACTTAAGTGATTTTTTTAAGAATATAAGTAACAAATAGTGATATAAAATAAAAAAAAGTGAACAACCTTCTTTTCTGCAAAATATGCAAAATACATAGTACAATTTATAGACATGGCAAGATCTTAAAACCGATGCCAAAAGAAAACAAAATACGGCTTGATAAAAGCTTAAGAAGTACTGGAGGAGGTCCATCAACTGCCGAGCCACTAGATGAAATTAGTGAAAATTTGATTAGCATCATTGGTAAGGTTCCAATTTCTGGAGATCCTTCTATTTCAGAGTCTCGAGTGTGTTTTGAATTCACTACACCACAAATGTAATATATCTAAACTGTAATAAAATAATGTACTACATTTATTTACTTGATAAATATTGTCTTATAGAAACAAAAGTCCAATAATAATACATGGCTCTGCTCACAACAAAATAAATGATGTTGTCATCGAACCGCCAGATGAAGCAGAGGGTCCTTCAATAAACAAGTAAAATGCTAATCTATTTACTAAACATTTTTTACATAAATTATTATTACTTTGTAGGGAAATCTACGATTCATCTACAAAACATGTTCTAAACACGTCGTAAGTAAAAATGATGACTATTATTAAGCACTATTTTAAACTAATTAAAAACAAAAATTTGAATAATAGTGAAACTGTAGACCCAAATATAAACAAAAAGCATCCTTTCAAAATTACACAGGAACCCGAAGTAGAGTAAGTACCTATTAAATGTTTAAAATGATATTACTATTTTCAATATTAGTAAATACCTAAATAAATTAAAAGTTAAGAGACAAGGGTACGGGTCTGTTTTAAGAAGTAAAACATTGGAAATATATTTACAAACATATAAATATGTATATAACCCACATTACACTAAATGATACAAACATTTTATGCAATAACAAGAAGTCCCGACAATTTTTAAAAATTTTGAAATTGTTTTTTATTTTAACCCTAGTATATTATATATTGGTAACCCATTAAAATGAATAAGTTGTATCATTTTACATCTCAACAAGTCTACTTTCATAAAATTATTAAAATTAACTGTTGGTTGTTAGTTATTATTTTAAAACAATCATAATTATTAGTTAGGAATAACTATATAATATGCGATTATTATGTGATATATATAGGGGTGAATGGAGTATAGTGAGACATTGGGTAGTACCACCTACAGTATATTATATAGTTATGTATATTACACTGAGCTCTGTTTAGTATTATTTTATTGAAACAAATTTTTTATCATTGCTTAAAAAAAACATGAGTTTGAACTTCGATGTTGTAAGACCGGTTCACCCATTTAGCAATTCTACATATTATAGAAAAGCATTAAAAAAAAATTTTTCAATTTTTAATTTTTTTAATATTTGTCTTTAGATTTAAAAGATTTCGGTAAAATCATAACTGTCTTGTCCAGTATGCTGATAAACAGATCCCGGGTTATGTAGGACCCAATAACTATTTTGATAAGAATTGTTACCTGGTTAAAGCATAAAGTAGAAAAACATAGCTTTGAGAACTCCCCCGATTTGCTGTGAAACACCACGTGTTGTTACCAGAAGTGTGGTTTTGATCTAGATGACCCGGGATCTATTTGTTCATATACAGCAAGGTTGCCCAAACCCAGGCCCATCAGCGTCTTGACTTAACACATGATGATGCATAATGACCAAACGCTAAACAACTGTAACATCTCAGCACTGGTGCTGGATCACTACGTTGTTCAGTTGTTGGCTGGTTGACTGTGAGTGTTTACTGGTTGATGAAAACTAATCATTGGCTGAAGTTGCACTTTTACTGTTCTGAAGTTTTTGTTGTGACGATGGACGTATGGAATTTGACGAAGATTGAGATTCAGACTTACAGTTTGCATACCGGGCACTTTTCGTGGTAAAAAACGATAAAGTATTACATAACAAACCGTCTTCATTTTCATGATCACGAGCGAATAAATAATAACTTAGGTCTCGGCAATGAAGGCCCTCAAAAACTTTTGCTTTGTTTCTTGGAATTATAAGTTATAACGGAGAATTTGGAAATCCCATTTATTTTTGGCATAACGACATACGTATTACGTAATACAATACAAATATACAAAACACGTGGCTTTCCTACTATACAACGCGCACCTCCGTGCGGCTATAACGCCGCCCAAGCGGCGCGTTCCGTTCTCTCGCTCTACGTCGACCGACCCATCAACACGGCTTTCGACTGTCACGTCCGACCTCCGATTTCTTTTCCACGCGTTTGCCATAAACGTTCCGTGTCTTTCCCGACGTCGACCATTTCATTTATCGTGTAATTATTCATTTATTGTTTCATTTCATTTGTCGTATACGTCAATGTAGGTTTCAACGTATACGGCAATACAAATTAATAAAACAAATCTTAATACAAAACACTTTAATACAATAGTTAACGTATATCAATATAAAACATCAATATTATATCTTGCCTTTTCGGAGGTCTCTTGCGAGTACCTCCTCGCGGGCGAGACTGGCTATCACACAGAAAATTTTGGTTTTTATAATCGATATAAATTATAAAAGTGCGACATAAGCATATACAGGCGTGCGTATATGCACACATATGCATATATATACACTATATAGTATATAGATATTATATACTAAATAACATAGGTATATATATATACAGGCCGAATATACAACAATAGGAAATGGAAATCTATTAATTTCAAAATATTTGAGTATATTTTTAAATTACTTTAAAAATAGTCTTAGCATTGATATCATTTATAATTGTCGTGCAATCACGATATTTGTTAAAAAATGTTTTTAATCATTTTTCATTTTTATTAACTAGAAAATTAAGAAAATTGTAAAAAGATGAAATAGAAAACAAATTATAAAGAACAAAATTTTCTAGAGACTGATGAAGTCAATTTTTGAGGTATAAATTTTACTTGTTTCGTGAGCTCTTGAAAAAAAATAAAAATCGATATTTTAACAGTTTATAAAATGTGTAAAAATATATATATTAAAAATCGGCTCCATCAGTCGCTAGATAATACTGTTAGCTATAATTTGATTTTTGTTTTGTATTTATAACATGTTTGTAAGTTTATGAAAATACAAAATTTGAATGCAAGTTTTTCATTGAAAAATTGTTGGTGTGGCTAAAAATATTATAAATAACCGTAGATGGAAATTATGTTGGTAATATAGTTAAGTGGCTTTTTGTCGATTTAACGTTTAATGTTTAATGACATTAAACCAGCGACAAAACACCAGCACTGGCTTTTGGTTGTGGTTCCTCTGAAATGGTAATATATTTTCTTATCATTATAACTTTTATTATTTAATATCATTATCATTATCATTTTATTTTTGTTCATTTAAATTACATATTGTAGGTATCCGAATATTTAATAATTATTAAATTGTGTGTTATACCCTGTAACGAGTTTGTATTTAAGTTCGACCCGCTGATTCATAGAGTAGATAGGTACCTCATATACTTTATAGTTTTATATCTCATAGTAATTAATTTAAAACTGTCGGACTTCCGTAGTTATATTTTATAAATATATTTAGCCGAATTTATATCATTATAACGGTGTTTAATTAAGCTTACGAACATATTGACCTGACGACAATGGTTGTATAAAAATTCGTGAACGAATAGTCCGAGCGACTTCTTATGTGTGGTGTAGGTACCTACTAAATTTTATTATACATTTATATTTTATACCTATATTATATTTAATGGTAAATGTATTTTAAATTGTCAGACTTTCGTGATATTTCTTAAAATTTTGATTGAAATCACTATTGATGTTGTATAAAACCTGTAAATACCTATCCTAGAATATTAGGTTCGATACATTTTTGGATAACTTATTGTGTCCATCTATTCATAAGAAACTTTTTGGCATGATCGACTATCTTTTAGAAAGCAAACGCGAGTTCCCACAGTAGGCGGAATATTTTTAAAGTTAATTAATTAACAACAATATTTCCGATAAAATGCATAAACCGAGGTATACGAATTGCACACAAAAGTCATTCTACTAATGAGGTTTGTATATAAAAAAAAGTTACACTTAGAAGGTGTCACACTCAAACCGAGTTACAAATTCAAAGTTTTGTACTCAAAATGTGTTTAACTTACAATGAATGTATTAAATTATAAATGTAATGCATTTATGTAGTAAATCAGTATATAAATTAAAACATTCACATTTTATTAATTATTATATCTAAATTAATATTATAATACATCATTTTATGTCGGGGTACGTACCATGTCAAATAGAGAAGTTGAAGTTATGGTTAACAATTTAAGCAGAAATTTATAACTTCATAAAAGTGAGAGGAGAAACTGGCACCTCACCACCTAAATTCGGCCATGTATTCTTCGTTCATATTTCATACGTAAATACACATTTCATACACTTTTTAACTATTATAACATAATGAAAATAAATAATAATGACAAATATAAAATTACGATTAATAATAAGAAAGGCATGTGTTTCAAACAACATGACCAATTGGTGGCAACAAACAAATAATTCCAAGTATATTAGGTTGGGGGCAACAACCAGATAACTTTGGTTTTATTTGATTAATGCATCAAAATTAAAAACGAGATAATTCCAGTTTAATTATGAACTATACTTATATATATATATTATATATATATCGGACATATCTGATTATTGTAAACAAATATAGAGGAATTTTTTTCTTTTTATTATAGGTAGGTACCATCAAAAAGTCAATTTTTGAAAAAAAAAGTGGAATTATTTGGTTGTTGCACCAAGTCCTTCAATTCGTGTATAGAATATCAAGATAGCCATCTATTAAAATATTATAATATGTCATATATATGTTACGATCTGGTAACGAATAGATATCTTCGTCAGTGGTGTACACATGGGGTATCAACAATAGCGGTTGCTATCCTTGTATTATGAGGTGGGTGGGCAGGTGTTTTAAGTTGAAACCACGAACTAAGATAGTATGGACTGGAAACGACAGGGAAGGCGGGTGATAGTGGTGCGATTACATTTTGTTGCAGTGAAATTAGTAAGTGGGGAAATCTAAACGATAATCTATCATTCCAACAAATGCCATAGGTACCAGACATACGTAGCATGTAGTTTGTGTATGAATATTTTGTCAAAACTATAAAATAGGCGGCGTTTTAATCTCATAGATTCCCCCACTTTGATATTTACCGTAACAATTTGTCTGCACGTATTAATCCGTCATTTCCAGTCCATACTATCTTAGTTCGTAGTTGAAACTATAAATATATAATTTGTGATAACACACTGTCTGGCATAATATACAATGATATTTATGGTGTAATACTATTTATTTACACCACAGATAACTTGTATTATACGTATAACAGATAAAAGGCGAAGCCAAAAACCACTACGAACCTACGAGGTCTATAGCACATTTTCCTAAGTTTATCACATGACGCAATATGTACAACTATCTTTTTGTTCTGTGCAAGATGCGAAAATCCACATTTAAATTTAAATCATTTAAATCAAAATTTAAATTATATAAATGTTGTTTAAAAATTGAAAAACTTACATAATTAGGTAATTATTTCATTTGTAAAGTTTTATATTTAATTATTACTAGTTTTATAAAAATATTACCCTTTTGATTGTATTGTTTTATAATAAGTTCCTATCTTCTTCTTTTTCTTAGGTAAATCGGTCACTAGGACCATTCCGTCATACAATCTAATTGTCTTTATGCAATCCTTGTATCTTCCAGTCTAATTCTCCTCCTAATACTTCCATATTTTTCCTTACTACGTCCTCCCATTTTAAATGTGGTCTTCCCAACGGTTTTTTTCTAAAATTTTCTTTAAGTATTAGATACGCGCTTAAGTGCATTTTGACTACTTCACGCATACTCAACTCAATGTAATGTTTTGTTCCTTATCGTTTCCAATATACTCGATTTTTGGAAGAGTATTTTTAATTTAGCATTTTTCCTTATCCTCCACTCACTACTTGCCGGTCCAAAAATATTCCGAAATATTTTTAAATCTAGAACTTTTTTTTTTCATCACCTTTTCTGAACTGCCATGACTCAGATCAGCTTCTTTTTTAATTTCATTTCCCTCTGACATTATTGACCCTAGATATTTGAATTATTCCGTTCTTTTGAAATTTTGGTTGTTGATATTTAGAGTTGGATATAATCTTATGGTATTCTAAAGATCATTTTAACGTTATAAATATTAAGATTGGTGCACGCATTATGATAGTTTGTTGGAATTAGAATTAGTAGTGTCGTAATTGTCAATTTATCTGATTAATGCGTTTGGCATTAAAAAATAATAAAACAAATTCTAATATTTGAAATACGTTTTATGTTTTAACATAGTATTTGTTGTTATTATCCTTAAAATACTTATTCAGGATCTACGTCTTATCAAGTAATCTGGTCTCTCGAATATCAATATAACACCCGAGGAACTTTCAGCTATAGCAGGGTTAACACCAGGATAAAATAAATAGATGAATCGCAATGCGGATTTAGACTGTGTTAGAACATATTATAGTTATATAATATATAGTAGTCAAACATTTTCTGACGATGAGTAAAAAAAAAAAAAAATTCTGGTCAGTAGAAGATGGAAGCACTTCGTTCAGATATTATATTTAATTTAGAAAATGTTTTCTGATTAAATAATTTGAATGTTTTTGAAAAATATACAACGTAATCAGTGGCATATTTTCAATCGAGGGGAGGTCCAAAAAAATTTTGATAATTAATAATTCGTATAACCTTTATATAATTTAACATTATTAAAGTAAAAATCGTTTAGTTGACTCAAAGGACTATTGTTAGATTGTTGGTAAATAGGGGAAGAGTTGCTTGGTCTATGATTTATTGTGATAAATAATATTTATTCAAAATATTTCATTTAAATTTTGAACTTTTCTACATTTTTAGCCTTAAATGCACTTAATTTTTTATATTTTTATATTTTAGATTATTTTTGTGAAATATTTTGCATTGCATTGTAAAAATGTTATCATTAAGCATAAATAAAAAAGTGTGACAAATTAATTTTTCAATATTACATGTTTTTTTATTCACACATTTTTCCGTATTCTCTAATAGTAATATACAATTTCTTTTAGATTATTTTAAGATATTTATTTTAAAACCAATACATTTTTAGTTCAATATATAAATAGATATATATATATAGATATACATGACGAAAAGGTTAACATGAGGTGCTCATTCGTACCGTATTTCCTCGAAAAATCCAGTATAAACTAACATATCCCGTAATTTCTTCCAAAAGAACAGTAAAATTGAAAAGTAAATCGTATTATTTCTTATTGAGTATTGCTGAAATAATAAATAAATGTTTATCAATTTGTTTGTTTTCGTGCGTTCGCGAAAAAATAGTTCGTAGAGTTCGTTAATATTTTTACAAAATTACTAAAAAGATGTATTCACTATCTTTATATCATATAAGTATAAGTATGTAATGTAAAGTATATAATGTGTATAGTATAACTACTTCATAAAAGGTTTGACTTTTCTATTTTATAATTCGGTTTATGATTTTGGTTTCTACCTAAGCTGCAACTTATCTCCTCGTACGCACATTAATCAAATATGTTTAAAGCTTTAAAAATGCTGGGTTTTGTTAAAAGAATTATAAATGTCACATTCACTAAAAGCTTTGTTCTACCTTTTGGTTAAATCTATCTTGGAATAGTGTTGAGTAGCACGGGACTCTATTGCTGTCGTTGACTCCTGTCAACTTGAGCGGGTCCAAGGTCAATTTTTAAAATAAGCTGCGTTTATTATAAAAATAAACCATGAACTACATGTATATAGGTACTCTTTTTTTGGAACAATTAGGTCTCAATACTCTTGTAGATCATCGTCAACCGTTCAACATCAACTTCTTTCGTAAACTAATTACTGGTCAAGTCGATTCCCCTTATTTTCTTTTTGTAACTTGTTTTACGGTTCCCCAACATTCCCTAGATTTTGTGTTCATTTTCTGTTTAAACATCTGTTTCATTACTTACAAAATGAACTCTACAAATTTTCAATGAAAAACTTGCAATAGCATTTTTCATTTTTATCAAATTACAATTATGTTAAAAACATGAAACAAAAAACAAATTATAGCTCATAAGTAATATTATGTAGTGATCTACGTAACTTTTTTTTTGATATATTGATTTTTTAATAACTCATAAAACATGTAAAAATGCACATATCAAAATTCGGCTAGATAAATAATTTTGTTTTTTATAATTATTATTTTTTTTACTACAATAAAAAAATGATATTAACTAAAAACTACTTTAAATTACTTTAAAAATATATTTGAATATAATCAAATTGTTTATCGTCCACGATCGACCGATTTGGCCACCCCTGACCAATAATATCGTACGGCGTACAAGCAGTCGTCGGTTATATAGCATGTGTATATCAGGCGACCGAGATCCGTCGTGGGCCAGTCGTTGGTGGTTTCATAGCAGTCTAGGTGTTGTAGAGGTGGTAGAAATGCGGTGCGGTGTGGCGCGGTGATCACTGATAACCTGTACGGGCGAATTGTCTGCCGGTCGTCTCCCTTCGGCCGAACCGCATTCGTGCGTAGTGTTTCTAGCGAACTGCACATCAGTCGATCAACACGAAACCGCAGGATCGCGTGCGCACTTCAGTCTCCGGAGGAAAGAAATACTGTAAAACCTCGTGATATTTGCCGGCGTTTCGAAACACCGTCCGAGCCCAATTGCTATTTTTTTGACCTCAGGCTGGGATTTTTCCACAGGTAATATTATCAATCGTAATTATTATTTCTTTAAGTCTTAATCGTATTAATATCACCCGTTATATTTTAATTTTAAAATCATAACGAATACTTTTTGATCGATTTCACATTTTTTATCTTTAAATTCTGATATTTTAAGTAACGTAGACGAAAGCGAAGTCAGCATTTGTTAGCCAGAATTGGTTCTGAGTTGTTGGACAGTGTTCAGAATATTCACTTGAGAACTATTGTATACGTTTACGTTCGCATTTAATGCGTAAAAAACTAACATGTTCATGTTCGTGTTCATATCATAATTTTTTCTTTAATAACACGTCAAATTTAAGTTCCTTTAAAAACTAATGAACATGTTCATTTTAATTAATGAAGAAATGTATATTTATTATTATTAACCTACTATCGATGTCCGAATAATAGAAATTAAGAAAGCAATAATAGAAACTCGGGTGGAAATTTTAATGTTGTGCTCGTGTATACATGCGATTTATTTGGTCCAGGACCAATGCCAGATACCAGTTCAACACTAAATTTTGAATACAAAACATACACATAAAGTCCTTTACTTCGACACTAGTGTTTAAATGGTGCCAATTTAATATATGAAACATTAGTGTTGAGCTTGCGTCTTCTTGCAATTTATTTTGTCCGGACCAGTGTCAGGGACATTAACTTTTGAACACAAAATATTATATATTTGTACAATTATATATGAAGTTATTTACTTGGGTACTATAACGTATACTATATATAGTGTTTAAAACCGTGTCAAACTAATAAAAAATTTAATGAAATAATTTCAATAACATGAATTATTTTAGACTATTTTTTCACTAAAATAAATAGTGGAGAGATAGTGCCAAAAAACACACAATAAATAGGTATAGATATTGAAATAGCTGAAAACACATATTTATGTTTAAATAAAATAACATATTATATAATGTGTACACATACATATTAATGTAGATTTATTAGCTTACAAAATGAGTTAAAAAAAAAAAAAACAAAACAAAAAGTTTAAAAATAAAGTCTTATATAAGACTTACCTTTATAAGAGACCTTATCTTATAAAAGATTTAATAAATAATAAAAATCAACAACTAAATAGTACTATTATATAGGTATATTAAAAATTTAAATGTGCAATAGTTTTTAAATGTTTTTGTATGATTTTTTGATAGTCCCTTTTTGCGTGTTTCAACCAACTATTTTATCCAATTTATTTTTGTGGTTTCATTTGTTTAATAGCAGAATCTTGACGTAATCTCTGAAAATATATTATTATAAAATTTTTAAATTTTTTTTTTTTAAATCAATTATTTAAATCTAACCACATTATGCCTTCAATCAATTCAATACTTATACAACTTTGCAGATATCATATCATTGAAAATTAAATGTTCTCTGATCACACGCAGTAGCAGTGACAGCAGTGTGAACATATATATACATAATGTCACTTTTTGAACACCGATAGTTTACAAATTACAAATTATTGATACAAGATAAATTAATCGACACCATTTACATACTATTTGACACTAAAACACCATTTTGATATCAATAGTTCACCGTAATAGCTGGACATGGTCCAAACATTAAATTCTAAAATATAATTTCTACCCGGGAATATATGGAAATCAATTTTATAATTTTAAAACAATACATTTAATGAACTATTGGTGTAAGGATGCAAAGTTATTATAAAATATGTTATGAAATCAGAATCATATGTGATCAGAATTAAATCAGAATATAGTAGAAAAAATTAAACATTCAAATATTATTTTATACCAAATTATTTTGAGATTATTGAAATCCTATTAAAACACACTTTCAGGGATCGCGCGAATAGTGGGTGGATATGAGCGGGCGACAGCCTCTAATCTGTAATATAAATCTGCGAAATTGAGTTCATTGTTAATAAAACGGTAAATATATTAATTTTTTTACTTATAAGGCCAATGAATTAGAAAATTAAAGTCTGGGAGATTTACTTTTTCAGAGAGATTTTAATAATAATATTATTAAATCGTTATTTTGTTCATCATGGTGCCCTGAAAAAAGTTAACAAGCAAAAAAATATGTGGTCCTAAATTCAACTCCAACTTTTGACATCAAATATATCAATTACTATTTATAAATATTTAATACCGTTTTTAAATCTAAATAATTAGTATTATAAATATAGTTCTATTCTAAAATATATGGATATATAATGTATATGGATGGCAGTAGTGGCTCGTGAGTGAAGTATCTGTTCGTGCACAACCAAAAAATAATACGGATTAATAACAAATATATATATTAATAATATTATATTATGTTATTTTCTCTAAAATGTCGATATAATAGGTAGGTACTGTAATAACGAATGTGATGTCATTCATTTTATATTCATTGAATGTTATTCATTTTACCGTCCCATGTATATATATATATATAGCAGTAACGGGTATAGAAGTCTATTTTGGAGGGGAAAATCTGTTTCAAAAATTAATTAAAATAAGCAAAAAATTTCATTTTTGGAGTGAACTTTTTGTATAAATATATTATATAAAAAGTCCACCCCTCTCTCGTGGATCCGTTCTTTATATTTATTGTATTATTGTATTTAAATACAATGGTTATTTTATACAATTATTAAAATTTTTATTATTTATTTGTTAAAATTGTATTAATTAATAACTATTCTATAGGTATGTTATTACATTTCAGTTTATTAAGCTAAATATTTTAACTGGTTTATCTCGAGCAGAACACACAATGGTGTACCTAAATAAATTTGGAGTGTTTCATTAAAAAAGGATGAAAATAACTAACCTATTTTTAAATTTTAATGATTTTGAAATCTAATAAAAAAACTTTTTTAAAGTTTGTGTTTTAAGTATTTTAAAAGTAATATACTATAAATTTTAAAAGTTTTTACAAGTAGTCTTAAATAACTACATATAAGTGGATATTTTAAATACATTTTCAATAACTATTTTATTTTAATATGTATTTTATTATGATTATATTATGTAATTTCAATTTAACTGGCTGTTTACTACTGACCTATAAAAATACATATGCATATTTATAGTGTACCGTTTATATAATAACATTTAGATTTAAAATAATACTTTAGTAAATGGTGCTTAATAAATATCAATATTGGTTTTAATTAGAATAAAAAAAATCAATATTTACTAATTTAGAGTATTAAGCATCTAGAAAAGAATATTATTGATAACAAAAAGGTTTATATATACTATAATACAGGAATTTTCAAATTCTAGTATTAAGAAGACACAATAATGAACTTATGAACTTTTTAATCTCAATATATATTTTTACTTAATTTCCAATACTTTAAAATCATAATTATTATTGAATGACTAACGTTTATTATGGATTATATATTTGATTATGAAATTAATTTGTTTATACTTTGACCTAATATATTATGCACAACAATCATTTAAAACTTGTATTTGTTCTCTTTAATTTAAGCTAAAGAAATTATCTCTACATGGATCTGATTTAAAATTTTCGCAATAATTCAATTAAAATTAAAGCTTGATTTAAATTCGATTTAATACAGCATTTTTACTGCAGTTTATTAGATAAATAAAGAGTTTAATTAGGTATTTATTAATAAATTTAAATATTTCTAAAATATACCTGTATGTTGGTTTTTTTAAATTTCAATTTTAAATAGAGATTATATAATAATATATTCATTTACAAATAATAATATTTCTCTATTCTAAATTAAAGATATGGGGGGAAAAAAAACAAATAAAAAATCATATAAATTCAACTTAAGTATTTAAAAAATATGAAACTTATAAATCTAATACCTATATATAAATATAAACGTATTTTAATTTTATTAAATTGACACAAATACATGGGGGAAATCTAATAGTATCTATAAAATAATATTTAAGAACACATATATTTTTTTATAGTAGAGGAAATCAGTGGATTATAAAATTGGCTTTCGACCGTTATTAATTAGAGTTCTTTTCTTACATTAACCACAACATTTAACACCTTTAATAAAGAATATATTAGAAATATCTATATGTATATTATTAATAATTACTTAAATAATAATAATATTTTATTCACAAATTTCATATAAATCTTTAATAAGGTACTAGTTGAAGGAAAATATTCAGAAGCATGGAAGTAGAGTTGTGTGATACCTACCAATATTTATAGGTAAAGGAAAGGTACAGAAATGTGGAAATTATAGAGGGGTAAAATTTATGAGCATGAGCCCTTAGTATAAAGATTTGAAAAAAGAAAATAGATAAAAGGGTAAGAAGTGAATATCCCGGTCGGACGGAGACGTAGACAAAATAACATTCAGTCGGGCGTTAAAACGTCTGAGAAACACGAATCCAAAAATAAAATAGCAAAGGTCGCCAAAGTAAATTTTAGAAGTTCGGGACAATAACACTACAGAGCGGAAAAATGTCGAGTGATAACAGAAAGTCGGCGAGTAATACGTTTTTCTTCCTGGCTTCGAAAGCTCGGAAAAAAAGGAAAGCTCAGAGTAACGAATCGCGTAAGAATCTCAAAATTACTGGAGAATAATCTAAAAACGGTAAAGGTAAAGGAATACCCGGCGAGTGGACGCGAACACGGATCGTGGAATTAAATAATAAATAGTACTGTTTTTTTCATGGAAAAAATGGTTTCGGAGTTATTTAGTTAGCATTTTATATATAAGATTATTTAATGATAGCAATTATTTATTATTGAAATATAACAACCTGATTTCCTATCCTCAATTTATTTCCGTATTCCCACCTTTAATATAAAAATCCACTGTCTTTTCCAACTTCCTCATAATCACACCTCATATGGATAAAATCATCCTATACATAGAATTCTAAGGAATCTAGATAAGTTTGTCTTGACCTCATTTTCAGCTAGTAATCTATAACTATAATTATTGTTGTATATAACTTTATCTTTTATTCTGTCTATATATATATACATATATATCTGACCTGTATTTGTAATATTGCTCGTTTGAGCGTAATAAAATAAAATAAATAAATAGGTACATACATATTTATATATAATAAAAAAATATTTTGGATTCATACTATAAAATAAAATTTTTAAATTAGAAATAAAAATTATCTGACTTCTAGTATATACCTACTGTGTAGCTGCTATAATGCATGAAGCATTTTTAGATTTTTTTTTTTGATACCTATGATTATAATGACTATCAATCTATAGCCGGTCTGCTCTATTTTGCTTATGTTTTCGCAATAGTGTGTGATTACGGAAATATTGTACAATACCGTACCTTGTATTTAAGAATTCGAGGAAAACAAGTATTAAACGATAAGTACGGGTACCAGCATATAATATTATCATATTAATCATAATAAAATTTGTAATATAAAAAGTGCATGAAAACTAAAAAGTCAACAACATTTATTAAGTAAATATTATATGAAATTATATAAACATAAATATATGAAACACGAAATAGGTGTTCATACTATCGTGCTTATTGACTCCTTTATTTAATCTGAACCAGATAATTTTAATTTATACTATATAATAATTGCTACTGTGCAATTATTATTTATTATTACTTAATTAGGTGTTATTTGTTGAAAAATAATTTTTTTTCATATCAACTATTATTGAAGTATGATATGAAATACCTATGTGATGTAAACGTTTTCTTTCGAAACATAAGTACCTATACCGTTTCTTCAATAGGTATTTCATATTTTCGATTCTACGATTTTGCAATAATGAAAACATAATATTTTATATGAATTATAGAAGGAATTAATTTTTATGTGGATGGTGAGGTGAGTCTAATAACTTTTACTGCTCAGTTATATTAAAAAACTAAAATTTTTCTTAATTTTTAACACTATTGGATAATAAATTAAAACTGCTCCAGTTAAATATCTACTAAAACTAATTTTGGTCTAAGCTAAGTATTCGGTTCAGTTCAAAAATTGAATTAATTATTCTGAGTAATAAGTTAAATCTGTGATTTGGGTCAAAATTTGAACTTAAAATTAATTGCGACCTGACTATACTAAGATTTGGCCCTGTGTGCAAATATTAATCTCAGAGATATCATATACCTAGTTGTTATGTTGAGACATGCGATCACAAGTTGTAATTTTGTGCCTATGTACATCTCTGAGATGTTATATGCACCGTAAATATCCCTACCCGTGAACTTGACATCGCAAATCAGTGTTCTATGGTTCATCACGTTGTAACTTCCATAAGCAGTCTTGCAGTTTTGGCTTATGGAGATTGCATTGAGTGCACAAAATGATTATAAAAAAAAATAAGTCAGGGGTTAGTCTTGTCTATTGTGTGTCGCCCGTAGAAGCAAAAATTTTTGCAGCGTTTTCCAGTTTCGAACTACCTACCTATTTAATTACCTTGCATTTAAACAACCTACGGATTCTCGACTGGGCTACCTCATCAGATAAAAAACTAACAAATATATAAAGCATTTAAATGTGTTCGTAAGCAATGTTTAAGTTGTGAAACTAATATTTCCGTTCGTATAATTTACGTTACTGCATAAATTGATCAATGTGTGTTCTATTAAATACGAAACATTTATTTTATTTAATAATAAATAATAGTTATAATACTTTTATGTAGTTTGTATTATTATTTGTATTTTATTATATACAAGTTAGTACTTCTTTGGCTTGTGACCATCTATTGTGGATGACTCTCATATTGTGTCTTTTCGTTATTTTTGAAAAAAACTATAAAAGTGTCGGTGGATAACACTGAAGCCGCATGCGGTATTTATGCGTTTTATTAGAAAAATAAACTGAATAAAAAAGAGCTAAAATCTCTCTAATATAACTCTTCATTTGACACCTGAATAATAATTGCTTTACATTTAAAAATTTTTAAATTTGAATCATTATACGTATATATTTTTTATTTTATTTTATTTTTTTATATATATATATATATTACACATATGTATACCATAAACGCCAAACAGCTTTTAACAATTAGTATAATAACAATATTATTAAAACATTAATATTAAGAATATACTTAATGAAAATTATAAACAGTAACAAAAAATGGTATACAAAACTAATTATAACAAATAAAATTAATTAAGGCCAAATATCAAAATTGTTGTCATTTAAAGATCGCATTGCTCTAACTAACGGATCATTCATTAAAAAATTTGATCGAGAGGTTGGAATTTGAAATATCTCACGAGATCTGGTAAGAACCTTAGGTACATGTAGACTTATATGCTCAAGAAGCCGGGATGAGTCTACCTTACCATCCAGTAGATTTAACAAGAAAAGTTGATCCGTCCTAAGCCGCCTGTTTTTAAGTAAACTGAGTTTTAAAACTTCCATTACTGGTGTATAATTATGCTGAGGGTGATAAATTTTTAGTAAGAACCCTGAAAAATTAAGGAACCGATTTTGGACTCGTTCAATTAGGTTGCTTTCAACCATAAGAGAAGGATTCCAAACAATTAATCCGTAATCTAAGATCGAACAAAGGCGGAATAAAGTATTACTAAGCATGTAGCAGAGTTGAAATTAAAAGTGTGGCGTCATATAAACCCAAGAACCCTTACAAGATATATGCTCAATATGAGATCTAAAAGATAGGGTAGGTGAATAGATGAACCTAAATCTTTAATCTCAAAGACACGTTTTAAAGGCGACCCTTTAAGAGAATAATTGTAATCAATAAGTACTCTGGCTCTAGAAAAAGACATAACTTTGCATTTACTGGAGTTGAGATTCAGGCCAATAGTGTTGCACCAGATGACAAAACTATTAATTGATGATTGGAGGGCATCGCAATCACTTTTTGAAGATACCTGAGCGAAAAGTTTAGCATCATCAGCAAAAAGTAGTATACGACACGAGGGAACATTGAAAAATACTGTATTAATAAAAATATTAAATAGTAACGTATATATATATATAATCAAATTGGAACTTTTATTCATAATATACATTACATTTATTTTTATTTATGTATTTATTTATCACTTTTATTCTAAAATATTTTAAACAATGGAATTACAAACTTAAAAATATAGATGTCATAATTTAGATTTTTCATAAAACAAAAATTGCATTATAGATTACCTATATCTTACCTTTCAAAGTACAGTATTATATTAATATTACATTAACAATACTTAATCTTAATATTTATGAATTATATTTATATGTTTTGTATGAGTTAAAGTCAATTAATTTTGATTGTGAATTTTGATTACTATAGGTACCTAATAAAACAATAACTAGGTAATAGAACAATTTATAACAGAGAAAAAAAATAAAACGAAAAAAATCAACAACATTTTAAAAATTAACTTAAAGAGCAAAAACAAAAACTATTCTCGTCTATAATGTACCTATCTGTGGTATAGTATCCAAATAACACAGAAGGTGTGTTTTCGCGATTAACCAAATGTAATTTGGTTACTGTATCCTATAAACGATCAGTTTTGGTTATAATAATTTATAACCGAACAAATGGAATGGTTATTATGTTTGGTTATAGATAAGACAGGATAACATAACCTGGTTAATCACGAAAACACGCCTAGAGAAATATTTTTGTGTCATCGCAGGGATAGAACCTACGTAATAACTAAAATAATATGTATATATAATAACTAGTTTTATAATATCTATTGAATGTCACATAGGTGATATTATGGGACATTAAATTTGAGATTTTAAAATACAATCGTGTAGATGTTATAAACACATATATTATATCTACGTAGGTATTATTACGAATCGATGTCACATGGATATCTTTTTGTATCATCACAAGGATAATAGGTACTATAATAACTGTCTTTTTAAACATGTATTCAATGCCGCATAGATGTCTTTATGCGCTGTCACATTTGAGATTTTAAATTTCAATCGCATAGATGTTAATATCACATCAATGCTCATAGGGGGGGGGGGGTTCAAAATTGAAAGAAAAAATAACATGGTTACTTAATTAATGTTATGTAGAAATCCAAAAATAATATTTAAAACATTTTTCGAAATTTTAACTTTAATTAAATTTGTATAAGAAAAAAAGTTAGGGTTCGAGATCAAGTTCTGTTCAAATTCAAATGAGTAATTGTAATAAAAGTAATAACAATTTCGGTTCGGGTACTTACTAAATTACTAACATATTTATTATAGATAAATATATACAATACATATATACAATGGCCGGAATGGCGAAGGGTTGCCTGTGACATTTTTTAAAATTTTTTTGTGCATATATATTATATACAATATTTAGGTACAATATACATAGTACAACAAAGATTTTACAATACGATCAATCAAACTTAACCCAACCTAACACTTCACTATCCCAGACAGTAAAATTAAATAAAATATTAAAAATACGAGTATATACTTATTTAAAATTTGCAATTTTGGTTAAATTGTTTTTAAACGTTAATTTTCTAGATTAAAAATGGTCCTAAAATATAATTACACTGTTACATAGGTACTTTAGAATTTGTAAAAATGCTTTCAACTTTTATGATTTCAGTGGTTCAGATCTTGACGGGAAAAAATCATTATTTTTAAGTAGGTACCTAAAAAATGTCAACGATAACAAATAATAAGGAACCTTATATTCTATGTACGAACTAAAGTTCAACCTAGTTCGTGATTTTCTGTAGCGATGATCTGTAATATTGTTTTACCAGTAAGTATATCTATTGAAAATTAAAATATTTTAAACAAATTCGCATATCCACTTGTGTGGGTTATACGATATCTGTTTTATTTCATCATGAACCATGTAAATTAATTAAAATAATCGAAAGTCTATGACATAATGATCATGAATACATCTTATGAGTACATATTGTTTATATATGAAGCCATAATTATAATTAATAACATTTTTTTTTAATTTAAAACTTAAAAAAAAAAAAAAAAATCTCTGTCATCAAATATCGGTACCGGTGTCTTTGGAAATTAAGTAAGGGTTTTAATTTATTGAGTTCTGATTTCAGGATTTCAGCAAAATATAGTATTATATCATTATTTTTTGTTTTGGTTCTAAGCCTAGGTTTCAAAAACATTTTTCCCTATCCGAAGTGTGTTAATGGATTTAAAGTAAATTAACACTTATTGTGGTTAGTAGAACAAATTAGTATATTTATTTTTGAAGCCAATTACAATTTTTTTTTTAAATTATGTTAAAATTTATAAAATTTTTTTAGATAGAATTTATAGGTATGTAAGACACTATACCGAGCACCACTATTCATTAGGAAAGAGGAATTTATCGAAACATGATCGCATTTAAAACTTAACTATCGCAATGCTTTTATACATTTTTAAAATACTAACAGATCTTTTACCCTTAATATTCAATATTCTACAACATATTATCCTATTATACACAAATTTAAATTTTACATCACTTCGATCAGGGCCGGATATATAGTTTTTGTTGTAAAAAAAAAAAACAAAATAGATTTAGAAAAAAATAAAAAGTTTAAAATCATGGAGTTCCCAGGTTAAAGAAAATTATTTTTTAAGCAAAAAAAAAGTCATTGAGGCTAAAAAAATAGATCTAATGTATTTTATAAAAATCTGGCATCTATAAATCTAGCTTTGACTTCAATAATAATAAAATAAACATAAAGAAAATATATTTTGATTTAGAATAGGTCTTATGAAAATTAAAAATTAACCTCTCAAATATTATACAAACAAATTACTTGGGCAATGTAATTTTTATTGAAACTACTTCTATCTCGAATGATCAATCATTACAATAGCTATTGAATTTCCATAATCTAAAGTGAATATAAATCTAGTTAATTCATCTGAATAGATAGATGACCGAGTCGAAGGACACATGTTGTGTTTGAAAATATTAATACGATTTGTCACCTAAAAGTCTTCGTATCGTATGTAAATTAGTTACGTAATTGAATATAATATTATGTTAAGTAGTATAGTTGAAGGCTAACGAGTAGTATGTATAATATTTACACCGAGGGTTCACTGTTAAACTGTATATTCAAGACTGTGAACAGACGGACGATGGATATTTTTAGGCAGATGAAATATAAATATTTAAAAGTATTATATTGAAATATGGGACTTTATATTGTACATTAAACCATAAAAACATATTTTTATATACTGTACGAGTTTTGCGATTTGCAGATTTTAATATTTGAAATATCTAATCTCAAAAAGTTTGTGACAAATAGGGGTTTTAGAAGACTAAAATAGTTATGGAATTTTTTTATAAAATTTTGTTAAGGCATATTTTTATGACATTTTTGGAGTATTATGTCATAAATGCATTTTTAAAATTAATTTTGATATTTTTGTGGCATTAAAATTTAAATTCTAATTATAAGATATATAAATTTAATAAAATTCTTACGCATCGAGGTCAAATATTTTATTATCAAAATATTATTTTCAGTTTCTACAGTCTAAAACGCAATACTGAATTTTTAAGCACATAATTAATATAATATTACAATAAATATATGTTTTATGAGATAATATTCTCTTTAAGTCTTATTTTAATAATTAATAAATGTTTTCGTAATATTTAGTGACCCCTAAACACCTTATTTTCATATATCACGTGGTTTTTAAGATTTAAATATATTTTGCGTATGAAAAATCTTTTGACATATCAAAATAGATGTTTTGGTGGTAAGCAAATATCATGATGTAATTTGTTTTTTAGTAAATTTAAAACTAAATGTAATGTAAATGTAATAGCTACTGTAAAAAGTACCCTTAAAAGTTCTGAATGCCGTATAGGTTTTCGATTGAGTTCACTAACATGAAGTTTGTAAGCTAAAAAATTAAACACTGTATATATTATTTTTTCAAAACATTGAAATTGAATGGTAAAAAATATTTTCTAATTAAAATGACATTTATCAAAAAAAAAAAAAAGAAATTAGATCTTTATCCAACTATAATGAATTAAATCATTATTTTCTTATCTAAGTATATTTTTTAAATAATATTATAAAAGGTCAGATCGTATTTCTAATAATTGTTGACGAGTGAATCAAAAATTTTTCAATTAATTGTTTATTATTTAATACCATTTAACAATAACTCTCATACAATTTTTTTAAATTTACAAATTGAAGATTTTTTCCATTTAATGAAAGACAATCGTTGATTTGCATCAAGCTTAATAAAAAAAAAAAAATATGTATAATAATTTTACTTTTTGAAGACATAAATAATAAATATTTGTTTATTTAAAAAACAATTCAATTATTTCTCAATTACAAGGCAGTAGCAGTGTGTGCGCACCTTTACGGAATGATTTCTTGTTAACTTAAAACTCTAAACATAACTTAAACACAGTGGCACACACACATTTTCTGTAAGGGGTGTCGGTACAATTTTACAACATACTCACCACCTATTAAATATATCTAAAACAATTTTGAAATCAATTTTGTTATTTAAATAATGTTTATAGTAGTTGATCTTGTAATTTGTCAACAAAATTTTGGAATAATATTAGTCTATTATCCACCACACATGATTATAAGGGTGTCGACTGACACCCCTGTACCCCTCCATGGGGGCCACTGCTTAGACGCAAGGATTTTAATTTTAAAAAGGTTGGAATTTATAGTTTTTATATTGATTAGGTACCTATTAGAAGAATTATTTTTGTAACCTTTGATCGCTCGAAATAATACATGGATATTTAACGTAGCTAATCATATTTACTAATAGGCAAATAGTTTTTAAGTTAGATATCGTTGTCTGAGGCTCAAGGTTATTAAATAATGTCAAATGAACAACTATCTCATAACAATTTATATTACAACATTTCAAAAACTAAATTCATTTTATTTCACAATTAATAATATTATTAATTAAACATAACATGGCTTATGGGTTATAATATTTTAATTATATAATATAATATTATAGGTTATAATTTCTATAATAAAAAATAGTGATGACCAACATACATTTTTTATGGATCAATATAGTTAGCTGAATTTATGATTTCGAAAATAAATATACCTTTTACTACCTACATAATATATGATATCATTGTGCAAACATTTTATGTTTGTATACACTTTTTCCTTTTTCGAGGAAGAGTCAAACATTTTGAAATTTGTCGGATAGTAAATTTGTTCTAGTTAGTACTTTAAAGAGGTAATTTTCGAATTTTCCCAATTGTTTTTAATGTAAAGGAAAAATCTTTTAAAGTGGTAAATTATTATTTTCTAGGACTATCTGAACTGATTTTTTTATTTTTAACATTACATTTTGAAGCTACGTATTTACCAAAAATTTTGATTTTTTTAGGAATGATAATAATAATAATAATAATAATGGCAATTACGAAAAAAAATAATAGTTTTAATATCGGAATATACTAATTTTATAATATTTGACAAGACAGTGTTTAATTTTAGAATACTTAACACGGGCTTAATTCATGTTATTAAAATAATATTATTTATCAATATGTGAATAATTTTATACCACTATGATCATTATTTAAAACATTTAAATATGTAATAGTACCTTCTTTTTAGGTTAAACCCGTGTATTAGTTATAGAATTAATCGCATAGAGTGATGAAATAGAAAACCATATTAGTTTAATATATTTACTTTATTTTTATTGATCATTGTTATAAACATGATATTTTTTCTCAAACGTAACGGTAAATACGAATTCGGGTATTCTCGAAACTATTTTTTTACTTTAACCTTGAATTTTTTTTTTTTTTTAAACTTTAAAGATGAAGCTAAGTTACGCATTGTCCTGTTAACAATACAATGGCTTTTATTGTGAACTAATGAAAATTCCAAAGTTTTCAACATATTAACGTAGTTTTGTAAAATTAGTTGATATCTGAGAATTCTTTCATTAATGGATTTGAAAAATTTGTTTTGTGTAGACGTAAATACAATAAACGCAGAAGCAGAATTCTGTTGATAATAAATGATGAATAATATAAAGTACATATTTTAAACTATCAATCACTTTTTATCTCTATTTAATATAGAAATTCCTTTCATATTTTACATACTTGATTACACATTCCAATCCACAATTGATATTTTATTTTAATCTATGAAGCGTCTGTGTGCAAGGTAAAAAAACAATATTTCATTGCGTTTCTTTTGTTTCACATAAAAGGTGTTTCTATCACTTACTAATGTAATTTTATCTACATTTATTTTGTAAATTTTATTTTTACAGACTAACATGGGAAGTAATAAGAAAGAAATCAACGCTCCTCTCATAGTTGTTTCGAATCGACTTCCGTTCGTGTTAAGTAGAAACGGAAATGGAGAATTAGTAAGGAAACAAAGGTAAGTAATTTTTATTATAAGCCGTAGAAAAATAATATAATATTAAAATATAAGTGATTATTTAAATTTTAATTATTAAGTAAAATAAATGATTTAATACTAAATGATTAAAAAGAAAAAAACAAGCTAAAATAATTTTTAATACAAGTGCACAAAATTTTATTTAAAAATTTGTACTTATCTAAATTGAAAATTCGAAAATTTTAAAATGAAATACTTAAAAAATTAAAATTTGTAATAATATAATTAAAGTATATATCGTATAATACTATATATTAATTATGGTCATAATTAATTTAATTGTTTGTAATTAGTGCTGGTGGGCTTGTAACGGCGGTTGCACCAGTTGTTGTTCAATGCAAAGGCACGTGGATTGGATGGTCTAGTTTGTTTGATTTAAAACCCGATGAATCAATTCCAGAATCCGATCCGAAAGATTATGCTCCGACTGCTGGACTTAAGTCAAATCAAGTATATATTTAAAACCATCGTGAATTAATGCATATTATAAATTTAATATAATATTTTTTGTGACTTCTGAGACGAAGAGTAGAAAAAATAGCTGATATGGGTGAAGTTATATTACCTTGTATTACGAGAAAACATTTTTTTCGGGCTGTAGTTGTAAGTTTTAATTATGAAATTAAGTTATATGTGTTCTACCGTCGTATTTTAAAAACATAAAAATCTTAAAATGTTATTTAATTTGTAAAAACCTTTTTCTAGGAGTTTTTTTACAGATAGAATAACATTAGTTATATTTGTAATATCGAAAAAAAACGACGATAAAATACAATATTGTTGTCTACAACATTGTGTCAAAATTTTGCTTCTTAAATAGATACAACTACAACAGCTCGAGAACAATTTTTTCTAGTAAAACAGTTTTGTTAATAAATAACGTGATAATATAAAAATAAAAAGGAGTACATTTAAAATGTACTTAAATATATTTAAATTATAAACGTTTTATTTTTCTTAAAATTTCATAAAAATTGCCTATACAGAACTTCTTAAAAATCGCATGTTTAGTGGCCTCAAGAGAATGTCATACGTACATATTTTCAGTTTAAAACTCGCATTGGCATTTCTAATTTTTATTAACTTAAAAATATTTTAGAAATAATAAACAACAACAAATGAAAGCCAACAATACTTTCAGTACCACTAACGCAAATACGCATCATTGAATGTCTTTAATTATTGTTCTATTGATAACATATAATTGCCATGACTGTAACAATAATATTGTGCTAAAAATCCAAAGAGATTTAGAAAAAATTATCGATGCAATATTAAAGGCAGGAGAAGAAGAATTCTTAGGCCGGTTTTTACAATGTTTCGTAAAGTGTTGGTTAGCACTAACCAGCGGTTATTTTGATATTTTACGAACAGTGGGTTCTTACAAACCTCGGTTAAGTAAAAAGTTTCCGTTAAGGATTTTTAACCTGCCAAATTCTATCGGTTATCATTCCGTTAAACCACAATCTTCCAGTTATGATGTGTTATCAATACAAACATTTCGTAAATATTCATTATCGTTCGTACTTTTGATTATAATTTTCGTCGACAATTTTGTGTTACGAGTTTGTAACGTAAATTGTGTATATTTTAAAAAAATGCTTAATTCTGTGCGTAATTTTTTATCACTTAGCGAAGAAGATTTCTCCTATTTTGAAAGCACATAACAGCTTTCAATGTACTAAAACTTTTCATACAAGGAATGACTACTTTGACTCTTATTAGTAGCCGTGGAAGTTTTTGACATTTTATATAAAATATAAAGCGTAAAAAAATAATTGCGGGACACAGTATTATCGCGTTGGAAGCAGAAACGCGAAAGAAAGAAGAGGGAAGGCCAGATACAATAAATAAGAATAAATAAGAACGAATTAATAACATCATATATAATATTTATGATAACAAATGTTTAATATTAAATAACTAGGAAATTTAATAGTTGCGCATGTGCAGATCAATAAAACATGGTGGCTTGTGTTTGTTTTAGGAATCACTGGTGGTAAAATTGGTTATACCATCATTAATAGGAGATTGTAAGAATGGATTCATGTAACCTAAACTTAAAGTAATTAAGGTATACTTTGACAGTTTTGAACGCGCGATTGCGTAGCGCATGGCGTTTTTGAATTAGCAACACTTTTCAGTTGACTTTTGTGTTTTCATACGAAAAGAGGATACGACTCAGTGTTTATTTTTTCATTATTTATTAAATTATTTTTATTTCTATTATATGTAGGTAGGTACCTATTTAAAAAAAAAAAAATATGTATAATAAAAATAATGATAGTAATATTTGAGGTATTTAAATTATTTTACGCTAAACACAAACACTATTATGCCCAACAACGAACATTAACGATATTAATAATTTTTATTATTATTTTAATATTATATTGTAATATATTATTAAGTAATAATATTTTTAATAATTAAAAAAAATAAAAATCAGCAAGTAGACACGTAGGAGCGCGTGATTGAATGTTGCGTCGTCAAAATAAGTAAATGTTTTACAGCGCGGAATAACGGATGAAAACGGAGCACCCATTTGAACACATTCATTTCTTAATGGCGTATTATCTTTAGACCCAAGTTCTTTTCCGTCTATAATCTAGATATACTTTTGGTTATTTATACTCAACACACTTGGTACTTTGAAGAAGTTATTCTCCAATTTTGAAGTAGTTTTCTGAAGCGTCAAGAAAAACTACATTTTGTTTTGGAAATAAAGAAAGTTGTCATGGTTAATTTTTTTTCAATGATATTGTATTTATTGAGCTTCGATCTGAATCGTCTTTCGAATGCAGTGATTTATATTGCTTTCAAATATGAAATAATAATAATACACTAATCAGTCTAAAAATCGAAAGGAAACTAATTCCAATATTTATATCTGGATGATTTTTTTAAATATTATTATCTATGATGTAGAGATCAACAAAATGATCATTAATTTCAAATAAAATAAGAGAATATTAGGATTATTATTATACTACTATTATTTTTAATAATATATAATTACGATATAAATCATAGGTAAGTATTTTTGAAAACATCTATATAAATGTATAAAGTGTAAACCATAAATATTAAATACATAAATAAATAATATTTTATACATTATATTATAAAATATTCTTTGCGCTTAAATGTCTATAATTATACTTATATTTATGGTTTTTTTTTTAATATCAATTACCTAATTAAAGTAATAAAAAATGTAATATTAATTAATGATTGTAAGAAGGGAAGATATGTGGCATTATGATTAGTAAAGGAAATGTATACAAGAAGGAAAAGACTGAAAACGAAGATATTGAGTGATATTAAATGGTTGGTCTAATTGACAAGGACAAGGGAGATCGAATTAAGAGAAGGTGGAGAACTAGGGTAGCCAACCACAAATAGAGGGGGGGGGGCAAAATAAAGGAAAATATTAACTATGATTAAGTGTATAAACATTTTGAAAGAGAGATTATTATAGATTATAGAAACTATATTTATACTAAAAATTGTTATGATAGATGATGAAAAATGGACATTTATTTACAATTTAATAAAAGGTTTTACTTATAGGTAAATAACGAGAATATTTGACAAATTTTATATTTTTCAATTCCCATTGTAGTTATAAATTAAACTAACAATAAATATTATTTAATTTTAGTTTAATTTATAACCTAATCATTTGATCTATATCATAATAGTATATAATATAATATTATATAATATAATAGTATCTCCTGAGTGACATAATCAATAATGATGACTAATAAAAATGTTTTCATTTTTTTGGGATAAACCGAGTAATATTTTGCATACCTTATGAATTATAATATACATAAATATTTTAATAATACTTGGAAAATATGATTATTAAATACATAAATTAGGTACCTATAGAGCAAAAAATGGGAATATAAACAAAAACTACAGTCGAAGCCTCGTATTATGTATGACTAGTATTATATAGTATTACAATATTGCTAAATTTATAATTGCAGATTATCCCAGTGCACATAGATAAAATAGAATTTGAAGAATATTATAATGGCTGTTGTAATGGTATGTTTTGGCCTTTGTTTCATTCAATGCCTGACCGTGCAAATTTTGTGTATAAAGACTGGAAGGTAATAAATAGTTTAATATATGCATGCACACATACTCTGGTATATGTGAATATTTTATATCGGTGTATTAAATTAATTGTATGATCTCTTTAGACATATTGTAAAGTCAACGAAGAATTCGCCAATTGTTCATTAGACGCATTGAAAAATATCATTAAAACATTAGATGCTGTAGGAGAATACAATACAATCCCCCTTATTTGGATCCACGATTATCACTTATTAACAACTGCAACTAAAATCCGACAGGTGTGTGGAGAAGATAATCTTCGATGCAAACTAGGATTCTTCTTGCATATACCATTCCCATCGTGGGATATCATGAGACTGCTGCCTTGGGATGATCAAGTTCTTCAGGGAATGTTGGGTAAAGCGTAAAATTAATATTATTTAATATTGAACCCTGTATATAATATTATTGTTTACTTGAATTTTTTAAAATAAAGCATTCGATTTTGTTGCCTTTCATATCGAGGATTATTGTTTGAACTTCATTGATTGTTGCTGCCGAAGACTTGGCTGTCGTGTGGATCGGACTAACTTGTTGATTGAACATGCTGGACGAACCATTAAAGTGAAAGCCCTGCCAATAGGTATACCTTTCAAACGTTTTGTGGAAATGTCGGAAAAAGCCCCATCGTTTTTAAAAATTTCCGATGACGTAAAAGTCATTCTTGGCGTTGACAGATTGGATTATACTAAAGGTAATTTTCAATCAACTTGACCCCTTAATATAAGTTCATCTTTATTTTTAATTTTTTTGAAGTGTTTAATTACAAGATTGACAAGGCTAATATAACTTCGTCTAAGAGTGAGGTTGTTGATCTAGGTTTTATTTTTGATACCAAATTATATTTCCGTTCACACATTGAAAATATATCCTGTAAAGCTCTTAAATTGTTAGACTTTATTATGTGAGTTTCCATTGATTTTATCTTCCTCTACCTTTTAGAGAGCACAGAGAAAGATGTCATTGATTGTAACAAAATTTCAAGTGTTACCTATTTTTAGATTTATTATGTAGGGGAAAATATTAGAAAAATCATTTTTTAATAATATAACAATAGATCTTGATAACGGTTATTATAAGGTGTAAAAACAAGGTATAGAACCATATGGAACCATAGTAAATCAGTTTTTTTTTCTTGTAATGGGAAATTATTTCTCTATGCCCGTTAAAGGGTTAAGTCTCTTGTTCTTCTATTGATCAATCTATTTTGTAGTATGTTGCAGATATCTGCGATCTAATCACTATTCTCTAATAAATATCAGCTTGACCATTTCCAGCGAAAATTCTTTAAGTTCTGTACATTAGTTTTAAATATTGAGTATACACCCAAGGATGGGTAAAGTTAATGAAACAATTTAAGTTTATATAAATAGCTTTTTAAATAGTTACAATTTAAAGTTAACAAACTAATGACTAATTTAAACTAGTTAAATTAAATCAGTTAGTTTAAAAGTTAATATTATGAATTTGTTTCCTTTTATTGGTAAATTTTAAATTTAGTACATACAAATTAACTTCTTGTTTAAAATTAAAAATATAATATTTAATGTAGACAAATATAAATAGGTAAATATATAGGTATGCTTTTTGAAGTATACCAACATTGTTAAAGCTAGTAGTCATATAATAATTTTTTTTCCTCTATTTTATTTAACTAAATGCAAATTCTTTATGGAACAATGGTATTGTTAAAAATGGTATTGCCATTAAATGTTCATCACAACTTTTATATTGCTATTATTTATTATGAATACTCAAAGTCCAACACAAAGTTTTGAAGTTTTTGAAGTTAAATAATATTATATTTTTAGTGGGTACCTACTCATTACTAGGTCACAGATTTATGTGTAAATGCATATACTAATAATAAACTTTATTACGGAAATAAATTCCAATTTGCAATATATTAAGATTATTTAAATCGTCATTTTTTAGAATCATCTAAAGATTTAATTTATTTATAATGCTTAGTATCATCTGCTAATAACAATTAGTTAGAATATTTTAGTGATATCATTGATAAAAATTGAAAATAATAATGATGGCAAGTGGATCACCTTGTGACACTCTAGATGACATATTAATATTATCGGATAATTAAATATAATATTTTATGGCTTGAATTTGATTTGTTAAAAAAATTTAACCACGATAAAAGTGGCAATATTATTTTAGTTTAGAAATTAAAAAAGAATGGATCACTTTATCAAAAGCATTTTAAAAGTCCATATATATCACATCAAATTGTGCTTTATCAATAATATAGTTTATATATTATAGGATATATTGTTAAAAATACATAAGTTAAGGATTATAGATCGACTTTCTTATAATTCCGATTGCACATTGAAAATAATATGTTCACAATGAGTATATGTTTTAGTGACTAATTTAGATAATAATTTGGGAAAAAATAGAGATTTTAGATATGGGACGATAATTAGTAACGAGGGATTTATCACCTTCTTTATAATTAGGAGAAATGTGGCGTGCTTGGACATCAGGAATAAAAGCTCAAAGTTTTCTAAAGTACAAGTTGAACTTTTGGGTCGAATTAACCCAAAACGTGGAATAAACCCAAATATTTTTGTGTTTATTTTTTGAAATTTTTTTTTAATTGTGGTGTAAATGTTTAATTTTACAGTTACAGTTCTGCTATATTTAATATTTTATATGCCCCCTCCAAATCTAGATTTGCCGGGAACTTATAATGATGATATATTTCTCCTAATAAATTAATTTCGAACAAAATTTGGCTTTGCATTAAAGTATATAACATAATTTGATGGTCGATTAATTCCTCCATTCCTATGTCACTTATACAACTATCTCATTTATTTCATTAAGTCGCTGTACAATTTTATCGAAATTATTATTTAAAACTTCCTTCTCCTTACTAAAATTATATATAGTTTGGTTTAATATTTCTATATTTGATGTCATAACACTTATTTTCTCCTTTTCTATTTGTAAAACCTGTTTGTCATTCTTTTTTAACATGGATATTTGTTTATCTATAGTTGCCCCATCTTCCTCAGTGTGCCATAGAGTTACTTATATGCGGTACCCATAAATTTGAATAGAACCCTTTTTGTACAAGTTTCAGAAGGCTCTCTCAATATCATATAGTAACGATGTTTTCTATCTTCTATCTATCCAAATAAAGTAGACATCGTACCATTAAGCTCCCCACACTTAAGGTGGTCATTCTTTCGGCTATATTATTACACAAATATTTTAGAAATAGTTTTTTAGAAAATTAATTTTATTATCGTATTTGTTTAAATTCATAAAAGTCATAATATCCCAATTGGTGTTGGTAATTACTAATTTCTAAATTTCCTTCGTTCTCATAATATAACCCTGAAGCGTGTACATTTTGAAATAAGTTGAAAGACTTCTCTACAGTCACAATGCTGAAGATTAACATGGTTTACAATAGAACACTAAAAAAAAAAAAAACAATTATTTCTATATTTTGGTTTAAGCTTCCTTTATTTTTTATTTTAAATTTTTCATTATTTTTCCTTTTTTTATATATAAAATATTTTATATTCTAGTAAAATTTATATGTATTCTACTTAATTTAATTCTTATTATAGAAATATCAATGTAAATTGCTACAACTATATATATATATCCAAAAGTTTATATTAAATATTTAGGCATTATATTATTATTATTATTTATTTATTTTATTATTATTATTATTATTTTTTCACCTATTTGTATTTTGTCTTAAATTTTCCTAATTTAATCCGTTCATATTATTCACGTCGTACAAGCTTCTTGTCCGTCCCCTTTGTTCTGTAAATTGTTATATATTTTTATTGAATATTATTTATTAATATCATTATTATTTTATTTTTTTCTACATAAGTTATATAGCTTATAGGTTTAAATCTATTTATTACTATATTAAAAATACATCTGGTTAATATTATATGTCCGTGAACTTAGGGGCGCACTTGTAACAGTTTTGAACGGGACCAATCCGAAAAATTTGTTGGTCATTTGTTGGACATTGTTGGATCAATCCGCCATTTTGTTGGATGTTGGTTTTTTTATGACTATTTCCATATTTGCGCCGTCAAGTTCATGCCATCGGTGCACTTTTATAAAATCGTATTGAAAATGGTCTAACAAGATAGTTTTAGACTTGTTGGACATTGTTGGAGTGGTCTCAACATTTTTTGGTTCCGGGATTTTTTTTTATGAATTTTTTAAAATGCACCGCCAAGTTCACTTCCACCAGCGGCGCACCTCGTCAAATTCTTTAAAAAACGATACAAAATGATAGTCTTAGATTTGTTGTACATTGTTGGAATGGTTTCAACATTTGTTGGAACCTGGATTTTTTTTTTATGAATTTTTGAAAATGCATCGCTAAGTTCACGCCAGCTACGCATTTTTATAAAATCGTATTAAAAACCATCCAACCACGTAGTTATAGTTTAGTTCAAGTTATATGATACGACAGACCGATAAATTGAACGCATTTTAAATTTAAACTTTAGGGACAGCAACCACAATTTTTACAGATACATATTAAATTATGTATAATGTATATGGATAATATTATACTTTATATTACATATTGCATATTGTATTATTATAAGTTTAATAGATTTGTGACATTTACTGTGGTGATATATTCCTTTAACTGCATACCTACCTATATAATATATTCTAGTTCACGGATAGACCCACTATCCGCTGTATAATATCGTACATCCAATTTTTAAGGAGTTCTGTATAGACAATATGTTAACATATTCTACAACCTTTGTGTATTTTTGAGACTATTGTGCAGTTTTTTTGAACCTTGATTTTCACGACTAAAATACACGTTCGAAATCCTCTATTGCGACGGATCCGTAAAAGATCCCGACAAAACCTATTGAATTAAACGCATATAATTTGTTGGAAACTAATGTTGTAAAAATAAAATACCGTTGTTAAGATGAATCGAGTCGGTCAAAAAAATATCGTTTTCAGACCTTTCGCTGTGACAAAATTAGGCTAATCCGATTTTAATTTTGTAAAAAGTATAATATTGTTTGATATATTTTCTAGGTTTTAATCGAAGCGTTTTTCGAAATATGAATTTTCAATTCGTATACTTCATTTTATATATTTTATCGAAAATAATGTTATTATTTAATCAATTTTAAAAATATTTCGCCTACGTTGGAAACTGGTGTTCGCTATCTAGAAGCACTCCTATAGTGTTTCCGACAATAGGTGGATAAAAAAAAGTAGGTGATCCGAAAATTGATCGAACTTACTATTCTCGGATTTTTATAAGAACTCGAACCTCGTTACGCTCGGTTCTCGCCTAATTATAACAGGTTTTACACAACATCACTTTCAATTTGATCAAAATTTTAAGAAATATTTACCATTAAATATAATATGGATATTAAATAAAAAAAATATAATATAATAGGGGGCGAGTACGATTCCATATGGCCATTGTTCCCATGAAATATGACATGATTCCGTATGAATTTGGTTGCAACGTTGTCAAATTTATGTCGCGTATCTCAATACCCAGGGGCACGTATAGTTGTGTACAGTGTACGGTGTAGTGAAGATAACAATTATCATAACATTTTGCTTATTAATAAGTTCGGTATAATAGGTACGAAAGATTCAAGATTGTCAAGTGAATTAAAAATGGTATGGGTATGAGACTATCTTAGATTAATTTTAAAATGTACTTAAATATTTTTAAACTGTTAGATTTTTATTATTCCTAATATTTCTTAAAAATTGCCTATACTGAGCTCCTTAAAACCCGCCCATCTTAAATATAAAACCATTGTCGGCAAAAAAAGTCCGATTAAACACTTACCTATTATAATTTAATTAAAATTGTGAAAAATACTACGGAAATCGGACAATGATAAGTTCATTACTATGAGATATAAAAATTGTAGTATATGTACCTACTCTATGAATCCGCGGGACAGATACTTAAATACGGACTCGTCACATGGTATTGCATAATTCAATTAAATAAAATAGGTAGGTACACAATTTAACAAACGAAAAATACAAATTATAAATATTAAGTAATAAAAGATGAGAAAATATAATATAAATTTGGATATTGGATAAAAAAAAATTGCAAAAAAATAAAAAATTGTTCGTACTTAAACTATTCAGATAACCGACAGAACCGTTACGTATATCGACAGATAAGATAATATTAAGTACCTACGCAAGTTTCGCACCGTCCAAACACGGGTTGCTTTTAAAATACAAAATACAACGCACATGTCAGTGCGATGATTTTTAAGGGGTTCTATATAGGCAATTTTTTAGAAAAATTTTTATTTATTTTTAAAATTACTAAAATTGGAAAAAATGCAAAAAAAAAGATTTACAGTATAATACATATTATAACACATAATAAAATAGGTAGGTACCAGGTTTGAACGCTAGGGGGGGGGGGTTTTGGGGGTTGAATCCCCCTCCGAAATTCAAGAAAAATAAGAAAATAGACAAACTGACCAAACCAAAAACTATAAAAAAGTAGTAAAAATTACCATATAATATGTATGGCATAATAACATGGTAAGTATATATGGTATAATAATATTTACCAAAATTAACTTAAATTTAGGTATATGTTTAACAATTATAATCAAATTTCTGTTCCTTTCATAATAGCATAATATACTAATTTCACCTTTATATTATCATTTTAAATAGATTATGTTATTTAATTTATAAAAAATAATATGACTATATATGTACCTACATAAGTAAGTATAGGTACATAATTCAATATATTCTACCTAATTTATAATAAGTACCTACATGCATTTCTATACCTAAATATAACATTTTAATATTATTATATTTCTTACATTTATAAAATTTATAAATTTTAAAAAATACTTAAAAAACAATCCAGGATCCAACAAATGTTGAAACTATTCCAACAATGTACAACAAATCTAAGACTATGATTTCGTGCCATTTTCGAAGGAATTTAAGAAGGTGCGCCGCTGGCGTGAACTTAGCGGAGCATTTTAAAAAATTCATAAAAAAAAATCCAGGGTCTAACAAATGTTGAGACCACTCCAACAATTTCCAACATGTCTAAAACTATCTTGTTAGACCATTTTCAATACGATTTTATAAAAGTGCGCCGCTGGCGTGAACTTGGCGGCGCAAATATGGAAATAGTCATAAAAATAATAAACATCCAACAAAATGGCGGATTGATCCAACAATATCCAATAAATGACCAACAAATTTGTTGGATTGGTCCCGTTCAAATCTGCTACAAGTGCGCCGCTAAGTTCACGGACATTAATATTACGTTTGCTATGGGGTCATTGCAATGAGTTATTTGGTTATCTAAGTTACACATTAACTCATGAACCTCTAATATATTTAACATATGCCCTTTTTATTATGTTTTTCTACGTAAGATATGTGTATTGTTATATTCTTCCTAATATCTATTAACTTTATGCTAAAATTGCTATTATTACTTTCACTGTATGCCGTCATATTTAGTATTTTTTTTATCCCTTTTATTTTTAACCTCTGGATAATTGTAATGTCCATAGTACCGTTCTAGAACATCAGTACTGGTGCTCTGTTATTAATATGGAGGTATTGGTTCAAACAGACCGTAGACAGATTTGTTCCCCCTCGTAAATTAACACTTCGGTATAACTGCTCCATTAATGGTTGTAACACTTCTGGCTTAGTACGAAATATTTTCCTTTTACCACTTATCATCTCCTTTAAGTCTTTTTTAGAACACCTTCATCTTGCCATCTTTAGATAGAACAAGCGGCGTACCTTTGAGTTTTTGAGGTTCGTATTTTTTGAAATTATTGCATATAGCTCCCAAACCAATAAAAGATCGGTTCGATCTATCATTGTGAATTCGAAATCCATTATGATGAATTTGATTTTGAAACTAGAACAATACATTTTGTAGTTTTATATATATATTTTTTGTATTTCGCATAAGTATTATATTTGAGTATGGCTTTCACCTCGGACGACCTGTTTATGACCTTATATACTTGGGCATAACTCCATTATAAAATCTGTTCCCAAATGATCTTTCATACAATTTTCTACGTTAATCCTGATATCCACTAAATTCCCCAAACTATATGGGTGGTTTAATTTAGAATTCGCGGTTATCAGATGCTTGTTTAAACATAAATGTATTATTTTGGTATTTCTTAATTCTATCGTTATTTCATGTCCTTCCTATATCATTGCTTGTTCTAATGCCATTAAGAATTGATTTTCTCTTTTCCGTTCAAACTTTTGTCTTTTTTTTTTTCTATCTTCCGAGTTTTATTACATCTGAACTTTATCCGATTTATCCTAAAATTATATTTCACATTTAACATTTATCTAGAATTTATTGTAACTACATAACATACAAGGTTAGTTATTATTTTACGTATTGTTTCTAATGGATTATTATTTATTTTAATATTATTATTATTATTATTTTTGTATTTATATTGTATCTTTTTTTTTTATATATTCATATAATATTTTTATGTAGGTTATTTTAAGATATTCGATTTGGTTTGAGATAATTTATGATTCCCATCGGGTTGTCAAATATTTCTATCATATTACTTATTCCTGGACATAATGGTTGGATAATTTGAGCCCCAAAACAATCATTCTTGCGACTTTTCTATTCGCTCTCCTAATTCAGCTAGTGTTCATATATTATATGATTCTGCCACAAGAGAGTTTGCGGAGCACAAATGTCTGGTTAAGCTTTCGTGTATTATTATCTTTTTAAAGCCCATATTCAAAGTGCCTGCAATTACTGCCTGAGCACTATGTTCTTGTGTTCGCATAACCATTTCTAGCATGTATATAAATGGAATTCTTCTGCATGGCATATTTTAATTTTTTTTTCTATCTATTTTTTATTAATATTAGTATATATAAAAAATTAAAAATTTTTATTACTCTTATATTACTTATTAATCTATTTACTGACTAGTTTTTAGTTTAATTTTATGTTCAGAACGTTGTATTATTCTGCTATAAATATCTTACGCTGATTATTCTTACTTGGTTGATCTGTAATGATAGATTCCCTTTTAATGGTATCTTTTGAGACTCCATATGCATCTAAAAATCTTTAAATAGAATTAAATTTGATTAAAATGGGATATAATGAAACTATTAGTGAATATACGACTAGAGTAGAAGACATTTTTAAGAAATTATGGAATGCAAATTCGTTTAATAAAACAGTAAGTGACGCAAAAGCAATAAGGGAAAATATAAAGGAACGGGCACTTGTTAGTAAATTATATAAATGGGTTAACAGATCAGATCAAATTTGAAGTCGAAACCAAAAATCCGGATACTTTAGAAAAAGCTACGATAGTAACAGCTTTAGCTGAAAAAGACGTTAAAACTTATAATAAGGCACAGGAATGATATAATAAGACACGAAATAATAATAATTTCGATCGAAATTGTCAAAATAATGGTAACTTTATAAATAATAATTTTAATAGGAACAATAACAATAATTTTAATAATAATAATACTAACAGGGGTAATTTTTTACGTAATAATAATAATAATAATAATGAGAACAATTCTCAACTCAATAATAATTATAATAGGAGAAACAATTTTTACGAACTAATAATAATTATAATTCTAACATTAATAATATAAAAAGAGGTATATATTCACGTATTGGACACTACGCATCGCAGTGTAGGTCTGGGAAAATTCAATAAAATACTAATAATCGTAGTTGTAATAATACTAATCAGGCACTAAATAATTGTATGCGTCCTGAAATAGAATAGAATAAAAATGTTAAACTGTACATATTGCGATCGAGTTGGACACGAGATCTCAACATGTTATAAAAATTAATTGATGAACGTAAAAATAATGGCATAGGCAATGCAATTCAGAAATCGGAAAATGGTCAAGGATCCGATGCGACATACAGAACATCGGGGATCCACCAAATATTTTCCATGAATCCGAACGAAATTACTACCACGTCATATCAGAATTAAAAAATAATCATATAAGTTGAAAATCACCCCACATAATATTAACGAAATACAATTACTTATAGATACAGATAGTGTAAAGTTAATAATTTAAAAATAAATTGTTTACGAGGAGGATTAGTAGTAGATTCAACATGTAGAATATACCTGTGAGGAATAAATAATAACATAACACAGATAACAGGGAAGTAAACGATACCTATAATAATAAAAGGGGAAGAAATGTATACGGAATTTCATTTAATAGACAAAGATTTTCCAATATTAAAAAATGATATATTAGGAGATAAATTTTTGGCAGGAAACTAAATGATAATAAATTTAGTCAATAAAACGTTATCAAATAAAACTAAAAATGAAATTAATATTAATAGTTACGAGAATTCTGGTACAACAAATATAGGAAATAATAAAACGAAATCCGGAATTAATAATAAGAACAAAAATAATAAATGCAAAATTAATAGGGGAATTAACAATAATAATAACAATGTTAAAAATAATAATATCAAAGTAAATATAAGAACTAATAATAATAATGAGAATCGCGATATCAAGTTAACGCGGGAACTAATGATAATAAAAATAATAATACGAATAATATAGATGACAGCGAAATTAATGAGGCAAAATCGATAAAAGAGGAGTTATATTTCGCATAAAAATCACAAACAGAAACTATTATATCAACGCCAGTCGCAAATCCTAATATCGAAAATAAAAATATTTTAATCCAAAAACAAGAACTAACTGAGGACTTTTTTTGTGATAATAGAGAAATATTGAGCAAATTATTATATGAGGACGAGCTGGAATATAGAATATATAAAGTAGAAAGTAAAAACAATGAGAACTGAATAAGTAAAATAAGGGAATTAATGCTTAACGATCATATGAATCAGAAGGAGAGAAAAACCATTTTCGAAATATGCGAACAATATGCCGAGATATTTCATGTAGAGGGTGATAAACTAACGTATACTAACGCGATGTCCCACGAAATTAGATTAAAATCTAACCAGCCACTGGTTTGTCGAAGGCCATATAAGATTACCACGAGGTTTACAATCTGTTATTTTTAAGCTCTTTCAATAATCAATTTATTCAACATATAGTCTCTTTAATTTTTTTTTTAAATTCCACGCTATTAGGTTCAGTCAAATAGGTAAAAAAAAATATTTCTTTTTATCAAATATAATTCAACTCTCAAAATAATCAATATAATTCATTCAATATATATATATATATCCTTCACTTACTTCTATAAATTCCCAAAAATCATAATCTCAACATCAAAATTATAAAATCAACTCAGATCTCTTCTATAAGCCTCAATATAATATTCTTCAAATTTCCCTATAAATCCCCCAAAAATTAATATTTCAAAATCAAACTATAAAATCATCTCAAATCTCTTCAATAAACCTCAATATAATATTTTTCAAATTTCCCTATAAATCCCCCAAAAATTAATATCCCAAGATCAAACTATAAAATCATCTCAAATCTCTTTAATAACCATCAATATAATATTAGCATCCACTTCTCCAAATATTTTTGAAATCTTATCATAATCGGGATCGGCAGTTTTATCACAATTATTATTAATTTATTGTAAATTGAATATAATAATATTGTTTGCACATAATTGTCCGTCTGTGTAATTTCTGCAATTAAATCTTGCTCGGAAGATTTATGCAGTGATAATTTATTATTTTCCAAAAGGTTAACTTTATTTTCTAGAACATAAACCTTTTCTTTAAGTATCTTATTGTCTTCAACTAAAGTAATTATGGTTTTAAGCATATCATCAAATTTGTAATGAATTTGTTTAGTTTTGCTATCGCTATTGTTTAATGAAAATAATAGTTTATTTTGAGAGGATTTTAATTCATCTAACATCAACTTGATATCTTAAATTTTTTTTTGCCTATATTGAAGTAACAGAAATAAAATTCATTGATAAAACTTATACGAGAGATAACATGAACACACGACTAAGATTATATTTATTAGAAAAAGCTTATAATATGTATGAAGGGGTGAGTATAACAGTGAAAAGTCTGTGTGGAGAAACTGAGGATTTTAGGGTCAGAGTGGGGTACATCGGGGTTCAGCTTTGAGTCCTTAATTATTTTCCCTGATAATGGATGAAATAACAAAGGATATACAGGGGGAGGTACCATGGTGCATGTTGTTTGCAGATGATATAGTATTGATAGGAGAAAGTCCCGAGAAAGGGAATGGTAGACTTGAAGAGTGGAGGAAAGCTATGAAAAATAAAGGACTAAGGATTAGTAGGAGTAAAACAGAATATGTAGAGTATGATTTTGGTGAAAGGGGACACAGAGGGAATAGGGAAAGGCTATAAATAAAGTTAAGTTGGGATGTGGTGGGAGAAGTGGAGAGGTTCAAGTATTTAGGGTCCGTTATACAGAAAAATGGGGTTTTCGAAGAGGATATGAAACACAGGATTAAGTGTGGATGAACGAAGTGGAGAGAAGCGTCAGTTATTCTGTGTGATAAAAGAATTCCTATTAGGTTAAAAGGTAAATTTTATAAGGCAGTGTTGAGACCTGCAATGATGTATGGAACAGAATGTTGGGCAGTAGATAGAAAGATAGAACAGAGAATGAGTGTCGCTGAGATGAGAATGTTAAGGTGGATGAGTAGAGATACTAGAGAGGATAAAATATAGAATGAGTATATCAGAGGTAGTATAGTGGTAGCTTCGGTAGTAGAAAAAATGAGAGAGAATAGATTAAGATGGCTCGGGCATGTATTAAGAAGGGAAAAGACTGAGGCAGTAAGATTAATAAGAGAAATGCATTTTGTTGGTAATAAGGGGAGAGGAAGACCGAAAAAGAGATGGGGGATGTGTTGGCGAGTGATATGAGGAAGGTGGGAGTATGTGAAGAAGATCTGGGAGATAGAGTTAAGAGGAAGTGTAGGACTAGGGTGGTAGACCCCGAATAGAGAAAAGGAGAAAGGGAGAAAAGGAAGAAGGAGAAGAAGAAGACTCCAATTCTTATATATATATATATAATATCATTCACCATTGACAAAATATGTATAAAATACTATGTAATCTAATATAATGAATATTATAAATGTATATATATATTATATTATATAATTATGCTATAAGGACTTTGCACACCCCATTTTTAATGGATTCGGTAAATCCAAATTTTTCGACATTTTAAGAATAATAATAGTTTTACAATTAAAAATAGTCCTGTGTTAGAACAATTTTTGCAAATAGTGTGTACGTCATTTGTATGAATTTGTACATTATCCTTTCTTCCAGAAATGGAAGTCTCTCCTTTTTTTCTTTCCTCCTAATGATCAAATTTTAAAAAGTCCTTTCTTATCGGACATATATGTCTTTAAAAGTTTTGGCTTTTCGAACATTTCTACTTTTTTCGACCAATAGTTTAGGCTGCATGATGAATACAAATTGAAACCCACATCTCACTTCCACCCCTTAAAGTTTGAATTGCAAAAATATATTTTCTTATTGGGCATCTATGTTATTAAAGGAATAGGTATTCTTTGAAAATTGCAGTTTTCTATAACCAGTTGAATAAAAGATAAAACTTCCTCTCTCCCCCTTAAAGGATAGTAATTGAACTGTCTTAACTCACCAGGACATTTTTTTAGATAGTAAGTCAAATGTGTACCAAGTGTGGTTGAAATTATTTTAGGCATTTCGGTGTTGTAGTAAAATATATATATATACATCCATTTCTACATATACCCACCTATACAGTATACATAGTATAAAGTATACTGTGTATGCATTGTTCTCAAATGAAACAATATCAAAAGAATATCTATATATAGAGTAGATGTTGCATTGGTCTATCATACATTTTTTGGACTGGCACATGACAACATGCAATCGATTGTCATAGTCTCGATTAATATTAGTATTACATTATAGTGTGATACTATAATATATAATATCAAATCCGTATTTTAACATAGAATTCGATTTTGTATTAATTGTCCAGTCAATAGGGGTATTGAACTTACCAAAAATAATAAAGTTTTGAAACTTGACAGAAAGTTTCGTCTTGGGGCACTGATTAATCAAAAAAAAAAAAGTCGCTATCGATATGAGGTTCGGAACAAAGGCTTTTTTCGAGATCAATAAAATTATCTTTGAGTGAATATCTAATTTTATATCAGTCTTACGACAAAAAGTTTCAAATAAAATTTATAGAATAGATAATTATCTATAAAAAAAGTAAAAAATAATTTTTATATACTAGTGACCGTTTTTAAGTTACAAGGCTTGCCTAATGACCATTTTTTGAAAATTTTGATTTCTTCTCAAAAAGAAAAAATACTTTTTTGTAAATATCTTGCTTTATATGCGTCCTACGATAAAAAGTTTCAGAAAAATGTTGTAGAGAAAAGAATTTTCTATAAAATTGTGGATATAGAATATAAAAACAACCATTTTGAATGTTTTTACGACTTTTGATATTTCAACCTATAAAAAATACACAATAATATAGAAACCCCCTAAAACCAGGTTTTTCTACTATTATTATATTATTATATTATATTATACTATACTTTCTAATATTATACTTACAACAAAAAGTTTCAAATACAACTTGTAGAGGAGAAAATTTTCTATAAAAAAATGTATTGTGTATGTACGAGTAACCTTAATCGTGGTACACGGCTTTTAATAAGGCCGTTCTTAAAAGAGATTTTATAACGCGAAAAAGAATACATAATTTGCCTTTGAATCGAAGCAAATATTATATTTTTGATTTTTTGATGGAGACGTTACCTTATTCCAACACATTTGACGTACGGGGAAGGAATTTTCTTATACTGTGTGATTTTTAAACTACCAACCACTTAAATATTACAAATACATTCCTATCATTTACATATACAAATAGAAAAATGTTCGATATTATAATGAGAAATTTCATGAAAACCGATTAATTTTTTACACTACACTTTGAAACGTCGAACTGCACACTTAACACTTCGTACTGCACACATTTTGCTTTAAAACACACTATAATAGGCACTGAATTCAAAAAAATATGAATTTAAAGGATTTCGCCGAAATAATTGTAAAAATGTCATTTTTTAGAGGGAGGAGACGGAAAAACGTTAATACCATCTCGACCCCTAGTTTTTCCAGTTAAGGTGTAGAAGTTTGAAAAAAATTCTGAAAACTATCAAACAAATTTAAACAAATAGAGACTTAAAGGATACCATCGGAATTAATTTTAAAATATTATTTTTTAACGTTGCGGGGGCTGGAGAAACGTTTCTCCAACCCCCCATCCACATAGGTATTTTCAATCTAGTGATGATAGAAGTGTCAAACAAATTCTGAAAACTATCAAACAAATTACAAACTAAAAATGTACACTGTCAGAATCCCGAAATTCAAAACAAGGGAGGGGGACAGTGAAATGTATATCATTACCTATATAAAATTAAAAATAAAAATGCTACATATTATACATACAAAGAAATAGATTATTATAAATATAAAAATATAATTTATTACCTTATCTTAATGTTGTATAAAATATAAATGATATAATACCTTGTACACAGATATTTTAGCTATATAATCTAATAAGTTTACAGTTAACAAAATTAACTAGATAAGTTTATTAATAACTTAACACTAATTTAACTTTAACTTATTACTTAGCTGATATTCATCTTTATAGCCTGCATGATTACTCTCCTATTTTTCATGCCCTTAACTTAAAATATTTGGCAGATAGAAGGGTTAATAGTATTCATTGTTATTAATTATTACCATTATTAATTCTGAAATAGATGCTTCAATATTATTCAGCAATGTCAATTTTCTTATTCCTCCGCGAAACTTTTGCCAATTCCATCCCTTCTCTATTTCAGAAAAGAAATAAGATTTCCTATATTTTTTATGTAATCTATAGATTTCTTTAGTTTTTTTATAGTCATCTTTTACTATAATTATTTTAATTACTTTAATTTTAGTTTATCTGTAAACTTTTAATATATTTTTTTTTTAAATTGGGTTAAACCAGTTAATATATAAATAAATAAATAAATAATATCATTTTGTTTTTTTAGGACTTGTCAATAGAATACTTGCTTTTGAAAAACTGCTTGAAAAATACCCAGAGTTTGTCGAGAAAGTTGTGTTCCTTCAAATTTCTGTTCCTTCTAGGACAAATGTTAAGGAGTACAAACAACTGAAAGATGAGACTGAACTTCTCATCGGGCGTATTAACGGCCGGTTTTCAGTACCCAACTGGTCTCCAATACGATATATCTATGGCTGTCTTAGTCAAGAACAATTGGCAGCACTATACAGGGACTGTGCTGTAGCACTAGTTACGCCGCTAAGAGATGGTATGAATCTGGTAGCAAAAGAATTTGTTGCCTGTCAAATTAGAACGCCGGGTGTGTTAATTCTTTCGCCATTCGCTGGAGCCGGAGGAACTATGCACGAGGCACTCATAGTTAACCCATACGAGCTTGATGAAATGGCCCAAGTCATGAACCGAGCACTAAAAATGTCTTTGGATGAACGTGTACTTCGTATGACCCAATTGCGTCACCGAGAACAATTATTGGACGTAAATCATTGGATGAGGTCGGTTTTTTCAACAATGGGTGCTCTTAAGGAGGATAACGAAGCCCCACAAAAAAGTATGCAACTGCAACTGGACGACTTTGATATGTATCTGAGTAATCACATTGCTGGGGCGAGTAAATTGAGCTTAATTTTGGACTACGATGGCACTCTGACCCCCTTCACATCGCATCCGGATTTGGCTATAATATCTGAAGAGACAATAAGGGTGTTGCAAAGACTCACTCAAATGTCTGACATCAACATTGCCATAATATCTGGGCGATCTTTGGATAACGTCAAGGCCTTAGTAGGAGTCGAGAACATCACATATGCAGGCAATCATGGTATTGAGATTTTGCATCCAGACGGCACGAACTTTGTACACCCAATGCCCAAACAAGCCGAAGAAAATATATTGAGACTACGAACACAATTGTTGGAAGAAGCGTGTAAGGAAGGAGCCTGGGTAGAAAATAAAGGCATTATGCTTATATACCACTACCGGCATGTACCGCTGGCTAAACGGGAATATTTTGAACAATTGGCTTTTAACATATTTAGGAGCTATGGATTTGAACCAAATAAAGGTATTCTGGCCATTGAGTGCAAACTACCGATTATGTGGGACCAGGGTAGGGCCTCTATTTACATACTACGAACTACTTACGGCGTTGACTGGTCTGAACGTGTTCGCGTTATATATGCTGGAAATGAGGATGCAATGATGGCCCTAAAAGGTATTGCTTGCACGTTCCGAGTTGATCCTTCTCCAATGGTGCAGACAACTGCCAAATTTCGGCTCTCTGGACCTGACGCAGTACTAATCATGTTAAAGTTGGTAGAAAAAGAAATGCACAAAAGATTGTTAACTCTGAACCAGACAGTTAGAAATACCAGGATACAGAACGTTTCTTCAGCCCAGAATATTCGCTCTCTTATAAGCATCGACCAAAATGAAGAAGAAAAGGAGAATATGATTTTGTTGGCTAGGAGGTCAAAACTGATGACATAAAATTACTATTATACAGAAACAGCTGTTATTCATACATTTGTATAATTTTTACGTAAACTTTATTTTTTTTTTTTTTAGTAAATATTATAACAATATCTTAGGATTAAAAAAAAGCATTTTTTTTTAGTTTTAAAAATATGTTCAGAATTTTCTATATTGCAATTTATATACCACCAATATATAGTGGATAATAAATACATAAATTACAAGTAAATACCACATTTTTCTAAAATATCATATATTAATTTTACTTGAAGTAAATACAAATAGAATAATTAAAGTTTGAATTTATGTTATTATTTGTTATTTTTTCTTATCCTAAATATGTTTTATGAGTTTATCATTTAAATTTTCATCCATTTAACTATACTATTATTATGTGGTGTTTATATTAACGATAACTGAAATATTACAACAAACTACCTACTTTATAAAAAATTATCTTATTGATACATATCTCATTATATTTTTTTAAATCTTATAATAATTGTTCTAATTATTTAATTTATTTGAGTAACACTGATTAAAATTTTATGTAAAATAGGTGTTTACATTATTATATTATATTATTTTAAGTTACTGTAAACTCCGAAACATTTAATACTCAATTATTTGTTTCTTCTTCTTCTTCTCCTTCACCTTCTCTCCCAAATATTTGGGGTCGGATACCCTGGTCCTACACTTCCACTTATCTCTATCTCCCGTATCTTCTTCACTTACTCTCACCTTCTTCATATCACTTGCCATCACATCCCCCATCTCTTTTTCGGTCTTCCTCTTCCTCTTTTACCAACAACATGCATTTCCCTTACTAATCTTACTGCCTCAGTCTCTTCCATACTTAATACATGCCCGAGCCATCTTAATCTAATCTCTCTCATTTTTTCTACTATGGAAGCTACCCCTATACTTCCTCTGATATACTCATTCCTTATTTTATCCTCTCTAGTAATTCCACTCATCCACCTTAACATTTTCATCTCAGTGACACTCATTTTTTATTCTATCTTTCTATCTACAGCCCAAAATTTTGTTCCATACATCATTGCAGGTCTCACCACTGCCTCATAAAAATTTACCTTTTAACCTAATAGGGATTCTTTTATCACACAGAATACCTGATGCTTCTCTCCACTTCTTCCATCCACACTTAATCCTGTGTTTCATATCCTCTTCAAAACCCCCATCTTTCTGTACAACAGACCCTAAATACTTGAACCTCTGTACTTCTCCCACCACATCACCACTTAACATTATTTCTAGGCTTTCCCTATTCCCTTTGTGTTCTCTTTTACCAAAATCATACTTTATATATTCTGTTTTACTCCTACTAATCCTTAGTCTTTTACTTTCCAGAGCTTCT
>JAIPRL010003112.1:0-50443 GCA_025469235.1 Pemphigus obesinymphae | reverse complement strand
CGGTTGTAATGGCGAGTGATATGAGGAAGGTAAGTGAAGAAGATGCGGGAGATAGAGTTAAGTGGAAGTGTAGGACCAGGGTGGCCGACCCCAAATAGTTGGGAGAGAAGGCGAAGGAGAAGAAGACGAAGAAGGTATTTAAAATTTAAATACTCATTAGAAATTATTTAAATATTGACAATAGCTGGTATATCGTTTACCTATAGTGCTTTCGAAACACTGTATGTTTTTCAATACAATTTAAAATAGTAATATGTATACGACTAAAATACAACTATATAATACGGGTAAACCTGTAATGGCCGGTGTAATTTTTCTTTCTCGATAATTTTTTTTTTTCACTTTGTCTTTTTTTCAAACATATACCTATATATGTGTGTGTAGTTATTGCGCACCACCGAAGACACGCTCGAGCGTATAATCGACGACGACTGGAAAATGTTGGCGCGGAACACGTGCAAAGTGTACGTGAAAAAAATCGACCAGATCAACGGGGCCTATTACAAATATTGCAAGGGCATCATTCACGCGGATTCGGTGCTCGTAGAGAAATTGCGAAATTCCCATTTCCTGGACCTCATCAAAGATCCGCCGATACCCGACCGGAGGCCGGATTTGATCACGTTCATCCACAAGCCGTTAGAGGTAATTAGTGTCCAGAGATATACATGCGACGGTGACCGGGTAAAAGGGAATAAGTACAAAACGCCATTACTTTCGGGAAAGTAAAAAAAAAAAAAATCGTCAAAAACATCCAAAAGTGAAAAAAATTTTTTCCGATATATTTGCCAACGAACCTACAATAATGTCTGCGTTGTTTTATGGACTTATTTTTTTTTTTTACCCGGGCACCAGCCATATAATACATATACGGTTTTCTCGAAAGAAAAATCCATAAACCTCTCATCGATTTTACCCACTGCATATACACACTGCTTATACAATGAGAGAAACGGTTTTGCAGAAAAATATGGGTTTTGCACAAACGACCAAATACGGTTCAACGAGAATGGGATCGACAAACACTGGGAGCCTATTAAAAAACATTTATCAGTTTTATAAATTTTACGTGACTATATATACGTATATAGTTCATCGATTATGGAGCAAAAAAGAAATATACCTAATATAGGTATATAAATATAAAAAAGTCGTTTAAAGCCGGTCAATAAAGGGGTTGGAAGCAATTAGCTCGTTGGGTAGGATACATGGTGCAGGTGGATATATTGAACTTTGGAGCAATAATAAATCATTTCGAAGCTTCGGGATATATAACATGAGTATATGACTGTCGGTAATAACTAAAATTAACTCTTTTATGACGAAAAAATGCAAAATTTAAAATTGCTATAAATAGCCCGAAAATCGGGAAAAAATCGAAACATTTTTCTACGTTGATTTTGTACTCATATAAAATTTTGATGAAGATGTCAAGTCTATAGACTCATTTTTTCCCCCGATATTCGAATACATTTCTTACTGAAATAATACATGCATGTTGTCGAAAAATTAAAATGGAAATTTTATTTTTTCATTAAATTTTCATATCTATTAAAAAAGATTGTGCCAACTGATATTTTTTAGATTTTTTTTAATTATTACTAAAATGACGTTCTTTTAACATTGTATATAATTTTTAAGTCTTAAAACCTAAAATTAACCCTTTTATGACGAAAAGACTTCAAAATTGAAAATTGCTATAAATATCCCAAAATTAGGGATAAAAATGTCGAAACTTTTATCGTTAATATTGTATTTAAATACGTTTTATGTGATAATTTTAAGACGTTATGGCCATTATTTACGGAATTGCAACAAAAAAAATCATATTCGATTTTGACAAAATCTTGCTTTTAACGTGTTTCCTTAACTTTTTGGTTGTGTTTCTCACGATTTTATCAAAAAAATTTAAAAAAAAATCGAAAAAATAACTCTTTAAAGTACCAACTAGTTGCAATTTTCTACTGGAAAATGGTGCTTCGTGTAATAATTGGAGAACTCTTATAGAATTTTTAGGTACCTACTAATATAAAATAAATAAATAAATAAATAAATAAAACACATCACTATAAAACCAATACATTCCTACCCACGCTCAGAATCTAAAACAAAAAAAGCATCTATACAGCCTGGAAATGATGATAATTTCATAAATTGTTTATACATAGACTGTTCGCGCTTGCACGAATATAATCATATTTTTCGTTTATAATTTGAGTAGGTACTTGTGGATTTTTCTAATAATAAACTGAAGACTCAATTCCACAAAAATATATATGCTTTATTTTGGTAAATACGTATTTCAGTAACAAAGTTACCACCTTCAGTACACTGCAATAACGACTGCGTCGTTGTTACTGAAATACGTATTTACCACAAAATAAAGTAAATATTTTTGTGGAATTTATAGTCTTCAATTTATTATCATATTTTTTATTAGCCATATGTTCGCGTAAAATTTTACAAATAGATGACTAATTACTATGAGTAAAAAATAATTAGGGATAAACAATACGCTCAAAGGTGTAATTTACATGAAAATGTTATATCTCGGTCTTGTAAAATAATGGCTATATATACGAGTACGTCTGGGAACAATTTACGTATAATTTGATCGCGACAATATATGTACGCTAAAGCGTATATTATATATTAATTTTTGCCGTCTCTCGTGGATTTTAGCATTATAGAAACGTGTTGAAATGCATGCAGCTCATTCAGATGAACACCGAACACGATGACGACAACTTCGAAGCATTGTCGCATATCGTACACGAAATGCAGGTAATGAATGTTCAACGCATACCTGAACAGTGCCTAATAAGTACGTTTTAGATGCATTATTAATTTATTTTTGATGACAAAGTGTAGGTATCATATAATATTATTCACGATGAATTTCCACCATAAAAGCCCCCCCAAAAAAAAAAAAACAAACAATTGTGTTTTTATAGGCAACGTATCGGTTCATAACGATAGAATCCGGTCTGATGGAACCGGAAGTGGACGGAAAGCCTTTACTGTCGCTCAACGATTTGGAAGCCCGTCTAGTTTTCACCAGGTGCAAGGTGAGTGCGCTATGAAGCCGAGTTTACGCGAGGACAGTGATCGATTATATATTAATATAGTGCAACTTCACTAATTTGATTAAACTTAATATAGACGCTCTCAACTTGTCATTGAATCTAATAAATTATAAAGGTTATAAATTATAGTAAACATATTTTAGGCGAGTAAATAAAATCAATTTCTATTCACTGAGCTGAGTCGCTGTTATTACGCACGAAATGTGATATACACTCGGCGTTATTATTTCCCCCCCCCCCATTTCCCACGTATAAAATCCGTATCGGTTCCGTACCTACCGAATAGAGGGGGTAATATCCCCAACCTCTCGGGAAATATGTCGGCAATTGGTCGGTGAGTTATTAATGTCTGGGCTTAGATAAGTTATAAAATATTTTTTTTTTTGAATACAAAGTTTAGGTAATAATAAAAATAGTCTGATAGTCAGGCGCATTAAGAGGACGCTACACGCCTGTTCTGTATAGGCAATTTGTGTGTAATTTCAAAGAAAATGAAAATCCAGTTATTTATAAAAAAAATTAACAGTTTTACATCCGCTTATTTCCCAAACTCTAACATGCTCAGGTTTTTGTACCTTCACACTCAAATTTACTCTAAAAATTCTACTAAATGTAAATCTACTAAAATCACTTGTGTAGCGTCTTCTTAACTCTACTATCATATTACATCCGCGCTACTCATCCGTACTCGTATTCTATATTAAATCGTTTATCTCGGTCGAGTGTACTATCCTCGTGTATACCCGGCTTAACTATACTGACCGTACAAGGTACTGATAACATTATGTTGGTTTCGTTGATATCAGCCCTTCACGCTGAACACGCCTGATCGCCACTGGATATTTGCCGGCGATCTGAGTCGCGTAGAAGGTAGATCCGTCCGATCTTATTGGGCACTATTGTTCTCCGACATTTTGTTGTTCACCAAAGTCAGCAGGGACCGCGTTTTGTTCGTCACCGACGAGCCCTTGCCACTATCCTCGATCGTTCAAACACAGTTCTCCGTCAAGAAAAAAGGTACGTTGCAGGACATTATTCTTTTAAAATAATTATACGTAGGTATAACATCAATCAGTGTGTGTACACGTACGTGTTTCCGTTTTATTTCATTTACTTTTTTTTAAACGTATCTTTTGCGTGTGTCTTTCTTATAATACGGCTTTTTAAGTAAACTTGATTCATTTTTCCTGCGTTTTTTTATTTTTAAATATAAACTATGACGTACCGCTAATAATAAATCATAAATAAAACGCCCACAGTGAAAATTATTTTATAATCGAATTATAAAAACGCTCGAAAATATTCAAGTGTACCAGAAAAAAAAAAAAAAAAAAAATTAATATAAATAACAATAATAAATTAACTCTGTACGCGCTTTTGTATCGTGAAAATGTATATACAGTATACAGTTTGGTTATTTCGGCAGATACGGAATTCCGGTTGGTAATTAGTAGTGGGTCGGACACCACGTCATGTCACAGTAGTCCAGCCATGACCGGATGCAGTCCTTTGTTGTCGGACCTGTCAGGTACACTTTCGAGATTGCCTAAAAACAAAGGAAGAGTGATTGTACTCCGAGCGCCCAAACTCGAACTCAAAGCGGTGTGGCAAAATCTCATTCAGCGGCAAATGTAAGTACTTATATGGAATTCGAATATACCTATATGTTATATAAAATACCAAACACCCAAAAATTTAAATACCTACATACTAATATAATAACGTGTTATTTCGAAAATTAAACAACGTACGTTTGTGAACTTCAAAGATTTTGACAGTTTTTGTCACCTCTGCATCAGATTCATCTTTGCAGGAGACGTACATGAAGTTGACACATTTCCACTCAAAACTTTTTTTTTCTGTGTTTGAATCACGGCATTGAAGGAGGGCACTTCGCCTTCGAGGGTCGTCCTTCCCCCTACGCCCGTATCATTTATTAGATAACAAAAAAATATACAATTATACAAACAGGTGGGCTCTATTTCTCCAAAGTGCACCTTCAGTGCACATTTATAATGTGTTAGCTAATTAAACCGTCGCTGATTATGCCGTTTTTTCCTCATCACCTTTTGTACAAAACACTACCGGCGAATGCCTTCGCTGCTTTCCATTTCTTCCTGCTCTGCAACACGAACCCAACGATGGTCTCCGGTTCCATGTCTCCTTCCAGGATCACCTCCAACTCCCTGCGCTGCCACCACCATCAGCCACACCGGGACAAGATGTGTTTCACGTCGTCCTTGGTTTCGTCGCAATCCACGCACTTTGAGTTATCTCGCAACTTAAACCTGTGCAGGTAGTAGCCAAAGCACCCGTGGCATGTAAGCAATTGCGTCAAGTGGAAGTCGGTGTTGCTGAATTTTCATCCTGTCCATTTCTTGTCGTATTGGATTGACCGTGTCGTCCATCGTCCGTCGGCCGAAGCGTCCCACTCTTCTTGTCATTTCCGGAATGTTCCGTTTTTCAATTCGCCATCCACCATAACACCTTCCGCCCACTTCATATACCTATTTTGCCTTTCACTGGCCAGTAAATGAACTACCTCAACGCCATTATCCTCTGCAGTCTTTCCATTATGATGACGTTTTCATCAAATGCTTTAATGTTCTTGCTCAAACTGGAGCAGAAGGAATATAGTAATTGGCTATTAATGATTGATGCCAATAGCTGTCTCAATCCTATTCGACAATAGCCTTACGATTGCAGTCACCATTGCCCCTGCTTTTGCCACAACTGTCACTAGATGGGTTCTGAATCTCAGCCTTCTACTGAACTCAACTCCTAAGTATCGTAGATGCTCTTTTGGTTATACCCCGTCATCATTTAATCTAAAAATAAGTTCTTCATATCCTCTTTTGTTTGTAAGAATCACCTATCTGTTTTCTGTACTGATAGTTGTAACCCGTTTTCCGCCATCCACTTGGCCACCCCCTCCAATGCCTTATTTGTTATTTCCTCCAAAAATCCCATAATATGTCTTGTCGCGATTACAGCTACGTCATCAGAAAAAGCCACCAGCAATGCAGACGAATGACCGGGGGCATTACTGCCTAAGTCAACCGCGTATGACTTCGAATTCGTCGACTCTATTCACGTATTTATGGGCATTTTTCATAAGCTCATATATGACTTTAGAACGAGTAATTGGATTCTCGTTAAGCTTTGAAGGAAAATTTTTGAGAATATGTCTTCTTCTTCTTCGCCTTCTCTCCTAACTTATTTGGGGTTGGCCACCCTAGTCGTACACTACACTTCCACTCACTCTATCCCCCGCATCTTCTCCGATTATTCATCGTATCACTTGGCATCACATACTCCCACCTCTTTTTCGGTCTTCCTCTCCCCCTCTTTCAACTAACACACATTTCTTTTACCTGATAATTTACGTTATTATAATAATAATTACCATTAATTTAATTTATAATTTAATTTTTGATAATATGTAATTTATAAAAACGCAAAAAATGAAACGTCGATTTTTCCGACACACCCAAACTATAGGCGTGATCCCTTAATTTGACTTGACTAATTTGAGTTAATTTTTCCCCCCTTCCCCCCCCCCCATTAAGAGGTTGCTATACATAAAAATCACGTTTACGGTCTATAACTACAACTTCTCTCTTTGTTAATCGCAGAGTCAAAATGTATACGAAACATGGAAGATGAAAATATATCATTACTGCGCTCGAGCGTGATTTTTTTTTTTTTCAATATGTTTATTTGTACGCCCGGAATCCGTGATGGAAAATGGTGAAATTTTAAAATTTAAATTTAAAAAAAAACTCCACGCCAGTAAATATATTCTCGATCTTTCGCGTTTCGCGTAAATGTTGACTCTGTGATGATTACAGAACGTAGAGAAGTCATCCGAACGGTTCGGCGGTTTTGTTTCAGACTGACGCTGGACAAAAACGGATTGGCGCCGGACGGTAAGTGCAACGGTTCGCCGTCGAACCCGCCGGACTCGCCGGACGATCTGCTGGCCAACTCGCTGGCCACGCTGGACGACGACGTCTACGCTGACAGGCTAAAGGTACAGTGTAAGCTCTCGCTAAGCAACCCGACCACGCCCACTGCAGACCTGACCGCGTCCGACCGTTATCCCGTCCGTCCGCCGTCCTGAGATTCCGTTTCCCGGCCCAATAAGTGCTGTAGCCCCACCAGGTTCTAGACAGCACGCGTATATTATTGCAGGCCCGGGAACGACGCGAAGGCCCCTTGTGCGGAAATGTGCTCGGATCGCTTGATAAACACACGAGCCGGCCGAAACACTAATAATAATAATAATAATAATAATAATAATAATAATATATCATCGTTTCATAATATATAGTTATCGTGTATTAAAGGTCTATTGCCACCGTAAACCGGGTCCATACATCCGGACCCGAAAAGGACATAATAATATATGTTTATATTTATATACAGGCACTGTAAGGATATCCGGAAAAGGATCGCTCAAATTTCTTCCCAAAATACTGCCAATATATATATATATATTATATATATATTAATTGTAAGGAGAAATTATCCACGAAATTCCATTGAAAAAATAAAATGATAGGTGTAAAATATATTATTGTAATTTACGTTTTGTCAATGAATCCGTGTGAAAAAAATAGTTCAATCTCGAAGGACCGGAAGTGTCCGATCCGGCTCTGGGCCCGAACTTTCCCGGGTCCCACCAGGCTCACGTCCGACCCCCGGATCCTTTTAACTTTTCCGCACGTCTGGATAAATTGTTCGAGTTCAAGTATGATATCGTTTAGTACTCAATGGTCTTCAACCTTTCATACTTGACGACTCTCCTATTTACCAACAGTCAGATGGTCATTTCCCCCTTACGTTTTGAACCAAAAAAAAAAAAAAAAAAGTATGACAATTTTTCGAATGAAATAAAATAACATTAAATTATTATAATAAACTAGTTTATTAAAGATAACATTATAATGATTATCGTAATTTCCTCGCATTATATCCCTCCCGGCCACCCAATGCAGTACCCAAATTACTCCCTGGTGGGGAATTCCTCCCCGGTTGAGGATCACTGGACTTTAGGTGATAGATACTTTATCGTTGATTGCATAATCACTATATTCCAACCTGCACTGCAGAAACGAAACTAAATCGAATTATAAGAAAAATATATTTAACGAACATTATTTCTCTGTTACCCGGATCAAATCCGGCCCCGGAATAGTGGGAATAGACCTTAATTAAATGTATAGGTACTATAGATACATATATATTTATTAGACACATTATAGCCATACCATATTCGAATGAGTGCCAAAAATATATTATATAATTTTATCGATGTCTGTTGGACATTTTAAGAGGTCGCTATAGCGTACCTACCATAAGTGTAACTGGCGTTGAACTTCATACTATCCACAATCTTCAAACGGAATGATTACATAATACACAGCATGATCGTAAATCGTAAAATAATATTTTGATTAATCAACTAACAATATACACTAATATTATTCGACTAAATCTTCACAAAAAGTGTTTCAAGTATTTCTTTCATTTTTTTATTTATTTTTTTTTTTTTTTTCATTTGTCGATACCTACTTGTGATTTTCAAATGAATGAGGTGTAAAATATATTCGAAAATGTAAATTATTCATCATAATCCATTTCGATAATTGGGGTATTGTTTACTGTATAGTTATAGACTATATTTTAATTATATATCGTGTGGACGGACGTACAATTATATTATATAATTAAATCGAACGGTGGCGCGTCTTGCAGATTATTATTAATATTTTAGAAATCAATAGAAAATAACATTGTGTCCATTATATTCATCGCATTAATATACGTTAGTATAACAAATTTAGCCTATATTCAAGGGTGGGCATCGACTAGTTATAATGAGTTAAAGTTGAATTATTATTAATATTATATTTTATAACTATTACGTACAGTTAATTTGGCGTAGGTACTACAGCAAAATTATCAAATTATCTCGTTGAAAAATCTGCGAGCGAGTTAGATATTGACTATATCTAGTTGACTGTAGTTAATTTTTGTTCATTATAACAAAGTTAAAAAATATATATATATATTTACTAAAAATAAAGTTTAAAAAAAAATTACAATGAAAAATTAAAATTACAATTACTTAAATAGGTACCTACCTAATTGTTTTAGGTAGGTAGCTGCGGTAGGTATTGATTTTTGTCAACAAATAAGAAATTAAAAAAATTAAAGGTAAAAAAATTTTAAACACAAATCACGGATGAAAAAAAAAATCGAGTTTTTGATTTAACCGGGGGTATAGTCAACTAAATCGAAACTTTTAACTATATACATTATATTATATATTATATATACAGTATTTTTAAAAAATATTCCTACTTTAACTTTAACTATATACGGTTAATTTTATTATTAACGTTGCCCATCCTTGCCTGTGTATTACATATATATATATTATTGTGCGAATCAAATGCATATAGTTTTCAACCTGTTGAGCACTCTGCAGTTACCTATATATCGATTAATGCATGTTATAATAATAATTAAATATATAGGTATATACGATATAACCTAATATATTTATCGTATAGAACTGCAACGGTAAATGATAATGATTATTATTATCATATTATGTAATGTTGGCTGTTGCACAATGTGTATTTTGAAAATTTGTTAAAATTGATTATATTTCGTCGTAGATACAATACCTACCTATATGTATACATGTATAGTAGTGGCTTTTTATCAGTTTATCTAGTCCGTTTAGAGTACATTTTTAGAGCACAGGGCGCCAGAGCATCTATATATATATATATATATATATATATATATATAGTATATAATATTATTATTTTATAATACTATATTCGACGCCAGGAAGGAATATAGGCGAATGGTAACGTTTTACTTGCATAATATTATAACGTTTTGTATACATGCATTATAACTAATTGTATTTTACTGATATTGACGAAAAATCGTAGTCGTATATTTTGACGATAAAAATAATATATGTCCAAATCGATAGATCCGTAATACATTCGTGTATATATATATGTATGATTGTACATGCAGTATAATAAATTGTACATTATCCAAAATATATTATAATGTTGTACGTATATAATATAGCCGTAAAAATAAAAATCATTATTATTAGCGTGTATAGCGCATCTGCACATATTTGGACTTTAGACCAGAGGTGGATACAGAGGTCCTAATTTATGAGTCATAAGCAAAAAAAAAGCAAAAAAAAAAAATAAAAAATAAATAGTCATCTATACCTTTTTTTTACGCCGTTTTACACCAGGTTTTTTTTTTTTTTTTTTTTTTTTAATGAACGGGAGGGGGGCAATAAATAGCCCCCATTTCCTTTCCCCTGTATCCGCCCTTGCTTTAGAATTAGATATATAAAATGCCTTTTTGAAAGTCTTCGCGGATATCAACTACCTATACAATATATATGAATGTAAGAAAAATGTTAAATTTTTTTTTAACACTTAATACTAAGTATAGTCAATATGAAATTTCGTTCAAACTTATATAAAACATTATACGATAGCTCGTGTTCCGTGAACGATTTTAAATCCAGTTCACCGGACACTGAGATATATTAATTTCAAATTTATATCAAATTTAAATACTTACATACATACCTATATACATATTATATATAGTTAACTATTCGTAAATGATATTATATTTATATTGAAATGTTTGTAAAGTGTAAGTAAATGTTTCCGTCCCGAAAGTTTTGAACGACTTGTCTACATAATAATATAATATACGATGGATTTGTATTGTAAACATATCGTATTTGATAGGAAATTATTATATTTTATTTTAGTTTAATTTAAATTTAAAAATATTTGTAGTTACGATGAATAAAAAAAAAAAATTGTTTCAAACAAATATATGCGGTCAAATTGTTTTTTTTTTTTCACTTGTTTGATACTGTGTACAGTTCCAGTTCATAATCGGTAAAAAAAAAAAAAATAAAAAAAATAAAAAAATGACAAGCCCGATACTTGATAAAATATACGAGTAAATCTTCAGTACACGACACTGACGCCAACGCTTGTTTGGACGACAATCCTAAAATTGCTACATTATTGCCGTTTAAATGCAGCTAGCAATGCGGATGATTTTTCTTATTTACAGCAATATATTACGATGACGGCCGTGTCGAGCAGAAGAAATATATTCAACGACGAACGACTGCACACTGTTTTATATTAAGAGTAAAATGTACAATGCATGTATACAAAAAAAAAAAAAAAAAACACATTATATTAAAAAGAAAAATACGATTTTTTAAGAGCGAATGCAAACGATTTTTTTTTTTTTTTACCAGTATTGTTTTTAAGCATGCACGAAATTCATACCATTATTTGATTTTATATATAATATACAAACGAGTGGTGTGCGCAAAATACAACTATTTATGATGGACGAGTCTTCTTCCCACCAAAATCATACCTTTCCCTTTTACACCAATTCACCATATTTAAAAATCGATAGTACGTATTAACTATCCAGGATCGTAGGTGAAATATTTACTAAATAAATATGGTAAAAAGTAGTATACAATACTCATACATGACAGATTTCAATTCGTAATTTCTAATTATAATAATATAATAATTGTATGTAATAATGTTCCTCATATTTCATTGTTTATTAATGCAAAAACCATGTTGTTTTTTTTTTTTTTTTTTTTTTAACAAATCTGTACTTATTTAATTTAATAATATATAATGTTCTTCGCACATTGGCAAATTACACCCAATTTAAATATATTATATTTTACCTAGATCCAAAAATATTTAATGAGGGGAAGGGCTCTTACCTACCTTTAAGTGATTTTGTGGGTACCTATTTATTTAAAATGATATCCGTATAACATATTATAAGTAAACGCTTTTTTTGGAATTTGGAGGGAGCGCACGTCCATTTCGTCCGGGAGGGCCTTTGGATCGGCGCTTGCCTATATCTTAGTCTGTGATTTTAATTAGGTAATATTGAAAATTTTATAATATAAAAGACGAAAATTACTTATATAAGTTATGAAAAAATTAAAAAATACTGATATCTATTGTTACTATCGAATGAATACTATCGATTTTTTAATAATTGGAGGAAAAGGGAAAGATATGGTTTTGGCGGAAACGGGTTGTGCTCAATTACTATAGTTCAAAGACACGGCGCACGCAATGACAGACAATTGTTATCGTTCAACCGACACTATACCCGTTTTTGATTTTGCATCCTTTTAATATTGTGATTTTTAAACTCTCAACAGAGCGTCCGACACACCATATATCCTCTACAGACCAAAACCAATAACTGAGTTTTACAAAATCCCATAAATCATACAGCTAAGATAAATTAATTATTGCATGAATACGCGTATTAATTATACTACAAAACTAAAATAAAATACCAATTCGTATAGAATAATGAAATTAGCCAATTTGGACCCTTCTTTTTAGCAATAATGTAAATCTTGATTTGTGTTACCATGTATGTTTGTGTTAAATTAATTATTATGGAATATTTTATGATTTTTAAAAGGACTTAACCGTATATTAATAATAAATAAATAAATACTATCTAATAATCATTTCAAGAATAATTATTATATTTGATTCGATCAATATACATAGAAAATTTCAGGGCTTTACATCCTAATGTAAAATTAACAAATGTTTTTTTAAACCATTAATATTGAACCATATATTTAAGTAGTCGTCAAAAATATCCTTGAGTAAAAGCTTTAGTTAAAGCTTTCCTTTTTCAAAATAATTTAACTCTTTTATTTTAAGTGAAATATATTTACGTAGCTATAGATATAGCTATAGACCGAAAGACAGTTTTCCGTACATTATTAAACAATAAAATAAAATAAAATGCTAGAGTAAATTCTAAATTACTTTCAAAACGTATTCAAACATTCAATGTCATTATATTTTAATTTTTTTATTTTTAATTGACCACATAAGAACGCCTTAAAATAGACTGTAAGACGTCCTCTTAAATTTTCCTACAATTGATCAAAGAACTACGTGTATTCATGCATAAAAAATTACCATCGCACTGCAGAAAAATAATCAATAATTATTGTTCACATCCAAATATCCATAACCTAACCTAACCCTGGTGTTACCCTATACGTGGTCACGTACATATTTTAAGTATTAATTTTTGATTGCATTTTACAGCAATAGTCGTCTGACTAATAATAACAGTATTGATACCAAATAAAACGATAAATAATGAACGAAATACAATCGTATTGTATTCGTGTATGGATATGATGAAAAAAATATTAAATTAATATTATTTGGTTATATAGATATGGATGTCATCATGTTCGTATAAAATTGTCACGATTTTGAAAATTAAATAAGTTTAATTACCTATATCATTCATAAAAATATAAATACTTAGATATAATAACATAGGTATGCTTATTGTACGTAAGTTATTAATAATTAGTAGAAAAGTTTAAATAATTTTATATTTTGTTAGGTTAGGTTAGGTTATTTTGGTGATAATCTGTTCGTTATAACATATTAATTATTTTATGAAAATTAACAATTCAATTTCTTATAAGCTATGAAAATCAACCGCGCCTGAAAATCAAAATTTAAACATGCGTTTTTAGTTTAAAAAAAAAATGTGTATCTAGGAAAATAAATTGTATAGTATTATTGTTTGTCTGAATTACGAATGTATACTCGTATACTATAAATCACCATTTAAAATATGTCAAACACTATTAAGTATACCTATAACATTTTATTCAGTTTTACCCAAAAAATATGATGCGAAGGCATTCTACAACGCGCGAAAGACAACATTCATAGTAATAATCAATTATATGAATTCTTATATTTAAGAATATAGAAGAAAATTGATTACAATGTGTCCATTTGAGGAGTAGGTCCGCATATTCTAGAAAAGGCCCAGAACATCTTGTTTCGCTTGTGTATGTGTATAAATTAGGCGATATATTATATTATGTAGAAGTGAGCCGCGACACTGTTATAAAATATAAACTATTTTGCATCATACATCGCATCAATATCACGCAAACAATTTATATTATACGAAAACTCGCTATATATTATTCACGAATAAATAAATTATACCTACGCTATATTTACATAATATTAAAAAAAAAAGAAAACGCATCGATTGATATGCTATCATATATTATATTATCATAGATAATAAAGGAATGGTTGGGCCATCCCTATACCTAATACACGGAGCTTTGTGTGTACGAAGAGCATATACGTTACCACATTGGTAACTGTATAGTTTAATGATTGTGGTAGTATTGATACCACAGATTAAATGAAACCAGATTGTGCACTCAATGCTTATCGAAAAAAATCGAATTCGATAGTTACTATCTAGCCCCCAAATTTATGTTACCGCATATTAGAACCTAAGATTCTTTAATGATTTTCTAATGATTTAAATCCTAATATTATTTATTATCATTTATGAACAGTAAATAACGTTCAAGGTTTATAGATTAAATCGGTCAGTGTAGCAAACATATTGTAAATGAAGCGTACAATAATAATGTATTCATTGTAACTGGATACGCCACTTAGCGGGCACCCAATCACAGCATCTTATTCACGATTCTATTATTCTAAACCCGAGTGCACAATCTGGTTTCATTTAATCTGTGTTTACACTATCCTTTAAATCAGTTGACGACATCAAAACAATTTGAACGTATTAAATTATTATTATTTATTATTAAATTATTATCACTGTACGCGACAGTCGACGATATTGATCAGAACAAAAATAGTGTATATAGGTGTCTATAGCTGTGTAATTGACTGTTTTCGATAACGCCAAACTTTCGAGAAACAGTAGGAATTCCGCGGTTTACTCATATATATACTCGATAAACGATAATCTGTTTCAAAAATATTATAATAGGATATTGATGATTGCATTACGAGAAATCTGTGGATTCCATGTGGAATATAATATTGTATGTAAATAATGTATACCAAAAAAAAAAATATATAATAAATAATATATTTAATTCGTTAATTTTTATTTTATATAGAACCAAGACTTGCAAGAGTCTCGCAGTCAAGTCGAATTTGCCCATCACTACTTATCGTTTACATAATATATAATATATATTATAATTTATAATAAACAGCTAGGGCTCGTACTCATAAGTTGATGCGTTTGCATATCAAATGTGCTAAATATTACATACACGATGCTAAGTGAGATAGAAACTTTATGAAATTTTATTTTGCATATTTATTTGTGCGCCCTCAAAATATCCCAAATGCAAAATATCCCCATTAAAAATATCCCATATTCAGTTTATCCCAATACATTTTTTTTTTTTCAATAAAAAGAAGCATTTACAGGGGAAGGTACCATGGTGCATGTTGTTTGCAGATGATATAGTACTGATAGGAGAAAGTCCTGAGGAAGTGAATGGTAGACTTGAAGAGTGGAGGGAAGCTCTAGAAAGTAAAGGACTAAGGATTTGTAGGATTAAAACAGAATATATAGAGTATGATTTTGGTGAAAGGGAACACAGAGGGAATAGGGAAAGGCTAGAAATAAAGTTAAATGGGAATGTGGTGGGAGAAGTGGAGAGATTCAAGTATTTAGGATTCGTTGTACAGAAAGATGGGGTTTCGAAAAGGATATGAAACACAGGATTAAGTGTGGATGGACGAAGTGGAGAGAAGCGTCAGGTATTCTGTGTGATAAAAGAATCCCTATTAGGTTAAAAGGTAAATTTTATAAGGCAGTGGTGAGACCTGCAATGATGTATGGAACGAAATGTTGGGCAGTAGATAGAAATATAGAACAGAGCATGAGTGTAGCTGAGATGAGAATGTTAAGGTGGATGAGTGGAGTTACTAGAGAGGATAAAATAAGAAATGAGTATATCAGAGGTAGCTTCGATAGTAGACAAAATGAGAGATAATAGATTAAGATGGCTCGGGCATGTATTAAGGAGGGAAGAGACTGAGGCAGTAAGATTAGTAAGGGAAATGCATGTTGTTGGTAAGAGGGCGAGGGGAAGACCGAAAAATAGATGGGGGGATGTAATGGCGAGTGATATGAGGAAGGTGGGAGTAAGTGAAGAAAATGCGAGAGATAGAGTTAAGTGGAAGTGTAGGACCAGGGTGGCCGACCCCAAATAGTTAGGAGAGAAGGCCAAGGAGAAGAAGAAGATATAAATATATTCAATTTAAAAGTTGTTATTTTAATGAAATATTAAATTTTTGTTTTAGAATAAACTCGAAGTAAGAACTATACAAATCGGAGAAGAAATAGGTATCATTATTTGTTACTATATAAGTTACTAATATTAGTTTATTTTTCTCTATAAATTACAATTTATAGTGTTTTATATGCGCTAACTAGATATTAAAATCTGTGCATTTTTTTTTTAAATGAATATTTAGTGATTTTTTAGTACATAACTGCATGCATATTTCAAGGTTTTTAAGGGCATGATAATGCCCTAGCCCTAATAATCACTATAACAACATCATTCCTTGCCCCTGAATATTATTTGCCCTACTTAGTATATTTATAGTAAAGAGTATACATACAAATTTGCTTTAAAATAATATATAACATCCCACACCTCTATTTACCAGTTCGCGCTTGGTCACATACACTACGCGAATCGATCGCACGCGTCCAAGATTTGGAATTGTTCATTCCGTGTGAATACATAGAACTTATTTATTATAAATAGCATCGGCCGGTAGATTATGTTTTGTTTTCTTTGACACAAAATTAAATAGCAGTGTTTCTATTTTCTATGGTAAAAGGACATTTTCTTTCCATGTATAATATTATACTGTTCGATTAAATAATATTAAATATTAATTACAATGTACCTATTATATTAATATAAATAAATTATACATACTTTTTACTTTTGCGATATTATATATTTTAATTTTTTTATACGTACTTGTATACTTTTTAATACCTACATTCTTTTTTATTGTTATTAAATACCTAATAAATAAATTATACATTTATACCTTGAATTGTACATTACTATGCGTTGCAAAAGACACAGCTTAAATCCGATTAAATTGTCATTCGGTTCGGCGGCCACCGATCAGGAACACAAGATATATCGAACAATGTTTATTTCAGGCCTAATCTTTCGAGAGGGAGGGGAGGGGATATAAAAACTTTTCGGGGTCCTAAAAAGGTATAGGTAACACCGTTTTTTCTTTACTATTTAATTATGTATTAAAAATTATTGGGGGTAATACATTTTTCTCTGGAGAGAAGATTATTACGTACCCCTCCGGTCCCCCACTGAAATAAACACTGATGTTGAATCAGGTGCCGTTAGGTAGGTATTATTACAATAGACTATCATTACATTTTTAAATGGCCTGGGAAGAAAATGTCCTAAATTCATTCTCTATACACAAAAAAATCTACTGTAGTTTCTAACGAATATAGTATAGATACACGTTTGTTATTATAACATAAATTATGATTATTATTATTATTATTTTCTTTCAATTTGACAACTAAATCTTATACTAATTATTTTCTACTTGTACCACCTATAAATATTATTAAAATATAAATAATAATAAATAAAAGATAATATAAATATACTTATACATAAATATATAATAATATATATTAAAAAACTAACGTTACATAAAATAAAAAATGACTTCATCACTAATATTAATTTAACCATTGCGTTACTAATGATTAAAATTATACACAATTATGTGAAAACGCAACTATGTTGTTTACAAATTCGAATGAAGTGCAAAATAAATTTGATCTAATAAAAAACGTTGCCAGGAAACATATTATATAGAAGTCAGTGGATGTTATAGTTGATTTTATGTATTTATAATAAGATATTGGTAGGCGCAAAAATTCTGACCCCGACCCCCCTGCTAGCAAGGTCTGCTTATATGTATAATGTATATAAAATATATAAAGAGACTCTTTCGCAATTAGATATAGCTGGTATCTACATATTATAAGTCAGAATTTCGTCGGATTAAATTAAAATAAGTCGGAATTTTCTATAGGGGGGGGGGGGAAGATGAATATATTTTTTACAAAGTTTACTTCCAACCTCGAACCATTGTACGGTTTACCAGCTAACACTTATACAATAATATAAAATAGAATATGTCATTATCATCAAAAGAAAATATAATTGGTAAAAAATATTTTCATTACAAAAAACACTGTAAAGACAAAAAAATTCTAAAAAAAAAAAAGACCAAGGGGGATCTATCCCCCATATCCCCCCTCCCTATGTACACTGCATTTATATAATTTATGAATATATAATATATTATATATTATGTAGGTGGGTAGGCACGCAGTATAGTGCATTATATTATGTATATTATTTACACACTATATTATATAATATGCAGCTGCTGAGCACTCGAATCGACTTTTCAATCGGTTTTGGGATAATAAAGTTTAAAACGGTTCGGTACACACCGTTTTATAATACGATATTTTGTAACGACATACCGCGTGTATTATATATTGTACATTGTGCGATATAATTGAACCTCGGGGGGGCGCATTTTCTCGAGTATATTATAGGCGTATATATTATACGTGCGTGGATACGACGCTCGACATTTCATTAACTATACGAATATTCAGAAAACGTCAACCGGAAATATTGCGCAATGAGTATATATATATATATATATATTATTATTATACACTGAACCAAATATCATTGGTAGAATTAACAATATGCAATAATCAAATTTCAACAAACGAATATTTGTTGAAATAATACAATTTTTATTATTTTAATGTATCTATATCTATATTGTTAAATTGATAAAAAATGTCTTAACAATAACAAATTCATTTTGTAAATTTCACAAAATATATAAGTTATAATTTAATAAAAATAATACAGATTTTATTATAAAAATAAAATATGTTAATAAATTGAAAAAATATTCTGTTTAAATTGACTATTTTGATCAACAAATGGACGTTTGCTCTACGAAGAAAAAAGAAAGAAATGAACACAAAATACATTTATCGTTGAATTAACAAAATATTTGTTAATTCAAATAAATTTGTATTCAATTGGACAATTTCACCTAAGACATTGATAAAATATATTGTTAAATCAATAATACGTTTTGTTATTTTACTGTTAAATTAACAAATATTTTATTTTTAAATCAACAAACATTTTATTGGATGTATATTATATTAACAACCATATTATTAAATTAACCTACATTTTTTATTGAAATCACAGATATATTTGGTTCAGTGTATTGTACATCGTACACCGCATATAATATATAATATATATAGTATAGTGGGCAGTTGTGTGCGTACCTACCTAAAATAATTGTATAATGATTAATAATAATAATATATATCATTTAATAGAATAATATAAATATAATTACCGTGAGATATTTTCAGTTCAATATTTTCTGCGAGACTATACAAATAAACTAAACTAAACAAATTACAAAAAACAAAGTTAGAAGTTCGCCTACCTTTAATTTATATTTTATAAATAAATATGGTAAAATGTGGCTGGTGACACGGATTCAGGATAACTAATAATAATGACAGACTTGTGTAATATACCTATACCTACTTTTTAAAAGTATTTTGAATACATATATTACTTTATGATAAAATAGTATTGCCTATTTTAAAATACTTCACTAAAATTTAATGAAAAAATTTGGAATATATTTAGTATGTTCCAAATACTTTTAGAATATGTATACATACATATGTATTAATATTTTATTTTTTTTTTTTGCTAGATTTCAATAACGAAAATAGTTGATTATTTATTTATAATATTATTATATTTAATCATTTTTTTTTTTCGTGTAAAGAAATATAATAATACTATTGATAATACACTCCTACATATTAATTATACATTATATCCACGTTTTAATATTGTATGACTCGTTTAAGTAATAAGTAATTAGGTAATTAAATTTTTTTTTTTTTGTAAACTAAATAAAGAAGCATTACCTATATTTTCGATGACTTTAATGATTAATGCAATATTTTTTTTATAATAATTAGTATTATATACCTATATATAAGATCTCATATCAGTATATCATTAATTATACTGAAATTACTATAAATTATTATTATAATAAAATAATATCAATAAAAATGATTATTATTTAAATTAACATATTACATAAAACTGTAAAATAACATTACTCTCTCACTAAAAATATGGTTGAAAATAAATAAGATAATATAAATATAATATAGGTAAGTACTTATTATAAAATACTGTGTTAAATAATTTCAAAAAAAAATTATTTACAAATACTCGGAATACTTGCCTAAAAAATTTAAAAAGTTATTCTGAATACTACCAAAGTCTGAATAAGGGCTAATACCAGCTAATGTATAATATTTCTATTTTAATCTATTATTGTTATACTTACCTATATTCTATACAGATACATAGCTAAAGGGAGGAGGGCCAACGCCAAGAAATATTAATGTCTCTAAAATCTTTGAAGTCGACTAATTGCCGAACGATTTATAGTTTGCCAACTAAATTCCGAAATACTACATTCAAATCGGGTATATAAGCAAAAAAAAAGATCATGAACTTTTTTCTCATTTTGCCGACTAAATTTATCAACTTTCTATTTTTGTTGACTGTTTTCAAGTGGTGGGGGAGGGGGAGTTCCCCCTCAAAACCTACCTGGGGGGTCTTATAGTTGAGCTAGCCAGCTGGCTCACAGATTATATACTGCTATATATATATATATATATATAGCAATATATAGCGTAGGTATATATTTTGTGGTAAAATTCTTTATAACTCAAAAAATATTGATGCTAAAGACATGAAATTTTCACCACAAACTTAATATACGTAAAATATTAATACAAAAAAAATGTTCAAAAATGTTTACCCTGTTTATAGCAATATTCAAATTTAAGACATTTAATTCATAATAGATTAATTTTAGTTTTTAAGACCTGAAAATTGAATAGTATTAGAAATATGCCATTCTAGCTACATATACAAAAAAATTTTAAAAATCAATACGTATACAATATTTTTTAATAGCCATTTCAATATATTTTTTTTTTTTTTTTGAATACCCATTTAATTTTTTCGACATTTTGGTACGAAATGTGTTCAAATTTTGAGAAAATAATGGATCTATAAACTTAAAATGTTCACCAAATACGTAGGTATTTGCACTACATTATGAAGAAAAATATTTTGGAAATTTTTTCACAATTTTAGGATATTTACAGCAATTTTTAATTTTGAGTCATTTAATTCTTAATAGTCTTGATTAATTTTAGGTTTTGGAACCTGAAAATTTAAAACAGTATTAAAACTACATTATTCTATAATAATGTACATAATATACATTATTTAATTTTTGCGATAATAGGTATCTATTATTTTGGTATAAAATGTGTTCAAATTTCAGGGAAATAATATAACAGGAGAATTTGATTTTTTTTTTTTTTTTGAATACGTATTTTTGATCAAAAAAATAATGGTGAAATCAGAATTTGGCGGTCGGACATGGTTTTAAAGTTATATCAAATTTAAATTTAACGATTTTACTAATTTTCTTTAGTACCTACCTTAGTTTTCCAACATTCGTACGTAGTTTAATAACAAAATAGCCGAAGATGTTGTTGATGATGAATGGCAAAATAGCCCATGATGTGCATGCTCAGTTCGATTCCTGACCCTTTCAAGTAATTTTTTGCACTTTTTTCAATTTATTTTGTTCATTATATTATATAATATTACCATATTATTACAATATATTATTAGTATAATCTACAACAATTGTTAAGTAAATCCAACGAAGCTTCGCTCAGAATCGTTTTTTTCTTAGAAAAAAAAGGATTTATCATTGTTTTTAAATTCAATATATTTACCACCAGTACCTTACCCAACAAGTGAAGTTCTTCCCTTACTGACCGGTTCTTTTTAAAATTTAGACGAACGTTATATTAAATTTTTCCTGTCTTAAAATCTTATTTTAATAACTATTAAAAACTAAATGTCAAAATTCATAATTTTGTTGAAAAAGTTAAATATGGCTATAAAAAAATTGTGACCGCATTTATGAGATTTATTTTAGTATCATGAGCGTCATTTGGGGGGTGGCAGGGTGTGCGACAACACCACTAACCTAAAAATGTTAATAATTGGCCTTTCATTAATGCTTTAATGCGCTGTCATAATTAACTTATATACCTGTGTTATATGTATTCATATATAATGTGAATATTAATTTTAAAATACACATACCTAATTAATATTTGTTATACGTTTATATATTTTGGATTCATATATTTTATTTTACATATACAATATACATATATTTATATATATATATATTGATATACACTTTATTAAGAAATACGTCCTGTGAAATATTAAATTGGCCTGCCTAAAAGTTCGCACACCCGGAAAAAATACTGAACTGACGCCCCTGAATTTAATTAAAGAAACGTATATTTAACATAGAGTAAAGTTTTCAGGTCTTGAAACCCCAAATTACCCTTTAGGACATTAAAACCTCAAAATCTGAAATATCTATAAATAGCCCAAACTTGCAATTTTGTTTAAATTTAATTATGGTGAATGTAGTACTAAATTATACATTTGGTGTACATTTCAAGATTTTAATGTTATTATTTTTGAATTTACAAAGAAATGAAAAATGTCCATTTGACGAAATCGTATTTTTGCCGTTTATTGTCGTCATTTTTTGGCAGTTTTTCCTCACGCAATATAAAACTATTGAGAAAATCGAATAATGACCTCTTTAAAATACCAACTAGGTGCAATTTGCTACTGGAAACAGGGTAAAGATCGGAGCACTCCTTCTCGTTGAAATTTTGTACGCAGAAAAATAAAAAATAAACTTCATTGTAAAATCAATAGCTCCTTCACTCCGCTCAGAATCAAAAATTTTGAAAAATGTATAACGTGTTCAACTGAAGTCATATATAATATAATAATATATTATATATTATTAATATCAAATATGTAATTTATAATTTAAATCAACCATAAATATCTTGGGGGTCGAAATGCGTATTTCAGCACACGACTGCATGAGATCCCTGGTTCGACTCACATCGTTGTTTGGTATTTGGTATTTGGTTTTTGGTATGGTTCTATCAAATTTATCCACAAGCTTTAAAAGGACGTCGTACCTATACATTTTCAATGAAAAACTTTCATTAGCATTTTTCATTTTTATCAACTTACAAATACATGTTAGAAATACGAAATAAAAATAAATTATAGCTAATATATAGTTTTACGCCAGCGTCTAGAGGGAGAGGGTCTGTCGTGTGCTGACATTTGCTAAAAAGGGGGATGGGGGCTTAAAACCACGCAGACGTCAGCAGTAATAAAAAAATTCAAAATATGTAATAAAATTCAGAAATTTTTTTTTTTATTATTAAATAAAGGAGGTTATTGAACATATGCTGACGTAATAAAGTAGGGGGTCTGACATTTGCTAACAAACAGGAAGGGGGTCTAAAAAGGTTAAAAATGTGCTGCAACGTAATACTTGAACACCCCCATATCATTATCTAGTAGGTACCCTATGTTGCCTTTTTTTTCTCAATATATTAATTTTTTTAAGAGGATGTGGTAACCGCATTTGCTCCGTTTTAAGTTTCCCTTTTTTTTTTTAAACGCTATAACTTCTTTGATAAACAATATTTTACAAAAACGATATGTCATTTTCTAGAAAATATTCTCTTTTTTAAAATTAGTAATAGGTGTTTTAACTCTAATTTCAATATAGACACCACATTTATTGTTTTGCATACCTAGTGTAATTTTTATATATTGCCTATTAGATGGAGACAACAAATACGGGTGCGACGTCCTCTTAAGATTTATAGTTATTTAAAAAAAAACTTGTAACAACTTTTTTTTTTTTATAACGTTTAAAAATGCACATATTAAAAATGGGTAATGTATGGGCGCTAGATAATTTTGTTCTCTATAATTTTTTTTTTTTTTCATATTTCTAGGATATTCTCAAATTGATAAAAATGAAAAATGTGTAAACATGTTTTTTTTTTTTATAACAAATACCTACTGTGAATACACGATAATAAAAAATTATATTTGACACAAAACTGTTTTTAAATTACTTGAAAAATATAATAACGTAATCTATAGATACAGAAACCCTTGAAACCCGTGCCTACGAGGTCCTCTTAATAATCTTAATAAAAAAACAGACAATAGATTAAAAATGTACTTATTTATGATAGAAACTTTAGTAGTACTAGTGCTCCTCGTGGATTGTACAAAATTACTTACCTACCGGAAAAGTAGGGAATCGTGAGTTCCAATAGAATCTTCCTGGATATCAAATGGTCGTATTCATCCAAGAAGTCATATTTAGAGACCACCAGAAATCAATTAGGAACCAAATTACAATTATAAACATTTTAAACAAAAAGTCAGTCTCGTAAACGAGGGTGCTCTCTATGGGTCATATGACGTTGGATTGTCCCCTTCACGGCGGGAGATGATTGAAAATCCGTAACAAGTGACTAACTTCGAAACCGGGGATCGAGCTTGCTTGCTTACCCTCATGTTCGAACATAGACGTGTCCAGACCTCAATGGCTGGGGAGGCCAGTTATAAAATTTTAATTTTTTACTTACTACATCGACCTATATTCTATATCTATATTTGTGACTTTTTTTTTGTTGTATGGAAATTATATAGCACCTGGAATTTTTTCACCTATTTTACATAAATATGTAAATTTGTATAACAACTGATAATCACAGTTAACAAGCAATGCTATTATTTACAAAAAAAAAAAAACTATTTAAAATCAATACACAATGCCTTAACTGTTTACACATAACTTAAAAATCATAAATATAGTACTTAATTAATTGTTTAAAATCAGGTATAGATCTTATTCAATAAACATGATAAAAAATACAGTTATTTATCAGTTTGGTTAAACAAATAGGTAATTTATTAAAATACTAGAAATAATAAAATCCAATCAATTAAAATTTTCAATTTAAAATTTTATTCGTCTATTAACTGGTTTTAGTATTTTAAAAGTTTCAATGACATCATCACTGTTATCAATAATTTGGCACATGCTGCTGCAGGTTATTAACAAAACAAACCGGCATTCTTCACAAAAACACCGGTCCATGGTTGTAAATGTTATCTACGAGTTACAATCGTGGTCATGACGAAAACTTTATACTCAGTGACATTGATAAAATTTCTTATCAATCGCCTACCGTAATTAACCATAGTATGTTGAAAGCCAATCAGAAAATATAATCACAGATTTTATGTTATATAATATATTGATAATGAATATTTTGAAACTAGTTATCACGATTATATCTATAACCGTGAATAAAATATTAGACAAATTGATAGTTGTTTAAAATTTATAGTTTCGACCATGGTAGATTTTAAGCCGAGGCCAAGAATTAAGTCACTGAGGAGGCCGGTACCCACCCTGCCTACCCCGTAGACACGCCTATGTGCTCGAATAACACACTCCTCAGACACATCATACTATGTTCACGAATAACTCGTTTTTTTCTGTGAATTTTACAATAAATCTTAATTCCAGCGATTGGCTTCGAACCTCCAACCATCACTAGGTACTTAAAAATGTTTGGGTATAAAGTATACTCGGGCTTAACCGACTATATAAGTTACACTCCAGTGATTGAAATATAGCGGAATTGTGTGGTTATATAAATGCTCAATTAATGGTATATGATTACAGGCACGATAAAGGAGGGGGAAATTTTTTGAATATCTATATAGAGCATTTAATCATAGCTAGAACGGGCTAGGACTGGTGGAAAAATGTGTTGCACTCTAAAATATAGAACATACTAAAAGTCACTTATTTTGGGTAGTCGACATTTGGATTGCTCATAACTCTTGAAGAAGTGGACCTAACGTCTTGCGGTAATGGCTACCTCCCTCTATGTTTAAATCTCCTATCCATGGTCGCCCATTGGGGGGGGGGCAAGGGAAAGACTGGCCCTTCTGGAGAAACCCAAAAGAGTGACTTTGACATTAGTCCCAGTCCGAACTGACTATTATTATAAATTTGCAGTAGTGATTCAAAAATGTCCCCTCATTCGCCGTGCCTATATATTATCGTATACTATTCCACTTTCACTTATGATGTATACTTATGTATATAGTGACCAGAAATAAAAATCCAAAAAAGTATATTTTAAAATAATGAGAGAAAAAATTGTGTAAACTACATTACAATGTTTTTCATAGGTCATAGGCCATCTCCATAAATAACAAGTTTTTTTTCGACCCGATTACTCTATTATTTCTATTTCCTAGAAAAAACTGAATATTTGAAATAATTTCATTACAAGGTTAACTTATTAGGGGTGTGCTTTCGAGTGCGTATTTGATGTGGGACGATGGGCTGTTTGCCCCTCTCCCCATCACTCGTAAAATAAGTAATTAACTAGAACAATTTTGATTCTGTAAAGAAAAACATATAATATGTTTTCTGAACTACATATAAAAACATAGGTTTCACCGACACCCCCCCCCCCCATGGACACAGATTAAATACACCCTTAGTGTTTTTATTTTCGTATATCTAAGTAGATATAACTTCTCTCCTAGTAATGCAGATTCAAAATTTTAATAAAATATTGAAAATGACAATATTGCTATTCTAAAATGTAAAAGGTATACCTATTGGATTTTGTTCGTATAGCCTCTACTCATATAGTACATATAATAATGAATAAATTCAGTTTAAAATCTAATTTTTACCGGAAAAGTATTAAATATTTGAAAATAATTATCAAAAATATGCAAAAAAAAAAATTACCCTTGGAATCTAGGTATCTTATCTAATCTAGGTATCTAGGTACCTTATTTTCATCGGTAATTTCAATCGAAATTAGGTATTTACGATTTACATTTTTTTATACATGGAACTATTTTTTAAACAAAATATAATACTAAAAATATTCTAAAATAAACTTTTATATCGAATTATAGTATAAAAAGTTAGGAAAGTCCACTCTGCGAGCGTACTAAATTCCGAATTTCTAAATATAAAATGAACGAAAAAATAAGGTCCGCACACTGTAACGGTGGCGGTGAAGAATATCGCTACTCACTGAAATTGCAGCACTGGTGGTTGATATTTTTATATAATAATTTTAATAATAATAACATTTTTATATAAATTAATTACTATATAAAGTAGGCACTATATAGGTATATAGGTAATACATTTAAAATCTATAGAAATAAGAAAATCATAATATTATATTTTTAGGTAGGTACGCCATCTAATATGAAATACAACTATATAAATATAATATTTTACACAAATTTAAAATGGTATTAAAATGGTAAAAATAAAGGTGAAATGTTATTAAATATAACACATTTCTTCAATACCTGCTATTATATCATTAATTACTTATGATATTAATTTGTATTTTAATTTTTAATTGAGAATACTAACGATTAATATAAATATTATTAAATTATATTAATTAAATTAAATTAATTTATTATAAATAGACAAATAAAATAATCTATTTATACCTATACGCAGTAGTGTAGTACCCATGGCCGTACCCAGGGGGGGATATAGGGGCTTCAGCACCCCCCCCCCCTCCCCCCCGAAATTGTCAAATTGAACAATTTTCTTTATGTTCCATACCTGCTTAGAAAAGATTGAAAAAAAAAAATGATAATTACATAATTAGAGAAGATTATCTACAGTTCGTTCCTGTACATAGTATAGGGTTGGAATTGACCAACATACTTGTCAGAAGCTTGACAGAATTAGGATTAGATTTGGAATATGCTCGAGGACAAGAATATGATGGTGCAGCTAATATGAAATCTGAATTTAGAGGAGTTCAAGGTCTTTTAATGAAAAAATATCCTAAGGCATTATGTACTCGTTGTTTAAACTATTGTGTCTCAATGATGCCTCGAAATGACAAAAAATTGGAAATTCTCTAGGAACAATAAAAGGAATTAGTGCATGTTTTCATACATCTTCTAAACGTTCAAATATATTACGTCAAAAATTGAAATCAAATCCTTTTCTACTTTGAAAAAGTTTTGTGAAACAAGATGGGTGTAAAGACATGAGTTTATTTTAATTATTGTTGAAGGTTTTTTTGAAATAGTGCTTTAAAAGTAGATGCCTACTTATAACAGAAGAAAATGGTAAAGCTGTTAATCCTTTACACAAATCTCTGTGTACATTTTCCTTCATAATTACCATATATATAATGGAAAAAGTTCTTGGAATTAGGTACTTATTTTATTTCCAAATATCTTCAAACTGAAAATATGCATTTAATAACAACTATGGATTCTATAAAATCAACAATTAAACAATTTTCCACCGAGCTTTTAAAATCGCAGAATAAGTTGGGGTATCTCCGGTCATACCAAGATTAGTAGGAACTCAAAAATATAGATCAAATTATAAAATACATAATAATGATTCTTTTTCATACAATAGACAATCCATATTTTACCTATATTTAGACGATATACTTTGGTCTTTCAATGAACGTTTCCATTTCAATTCTGGAATTTTAAAGTCATTATCTTATTTAATACCCAGTAAAATAACAAACTCATCTTTTAGTAATATAAAACTAGCTATTGATTTTTATAAAACGGATTTATTATCTACTGCAGACGTTTATGACCAACTATTATAAAGTGAATTTGATTTTTGGAAACAAAAATGGTTATATGAAAAATACAATAGGTATTCCGAATAATCCATTAGAGGTAGGTACTGGCAAAATGTTCTGAAGATTTTTTTTCCCAAATATAAGTACCTACATTATTAACAATTCTATTTATTTTACCTGTTACTACAGTATCGGTAAAAAGAAGTTTTTCAAGTTTGAAAATGATCAAAACTTATTTGAGAAACTCAACAGGCGAGTCTACACTAAACGGATTATACATACATAGAGATATAAATATTGACTACCTATAATATCATAATAGATATGTTTGCCTCTGCGAAAAATAGGCGATTAGATTTTTAAGTATTAAATAAAAATTGTACTTGTTACTTTTTTCAAATGTTTAATAAAGGTCTTTGGAATTATGTGTTGAATGTAAATAATTATAATATTATTTAGTTTATATTGTAATAGGTAATAGGTTCAGTCGGCAAATGTCTGCAGTAAAAACAATTTTTTTTTTTTTTTTTTTTTGCTAATTTGGTAAAAAATTCAATTTCCCGGTACATATTTTAGGATTAGTCCAACCCTGAGTAACCCCCCCCCCTCTCCCGAAAATTGTTCCTGGGTACGGTACCTATAATAAAATAGTATATTATTTATATCATTTATTATAATATACTAGTACACTATAGTAAATATACCATATATTATATAATATTTTCACCACGTCGGTGAAATCGGTCATGCAGTACGCGGCGTTATTTCATCGTCACCGTTCCAGTGTGCCCAGACCTTATATTATATATCAGGGCCGACCCGAAGAAACTATTTGTGTCTCAAAAATAGATATTGAAATGTAAATAAGAAAAAAAAAAGGGTTATCAATTTTTTGTTTTTGCCGATTGAAACTGCAAATTTCCGACTGGTGTTTTGGTTGGAGGGGGGGGGGACACAACACGCCTCCCAAGACCACCTTCCGGAATGGCCCTGATATCTATCTCCCTTGAAATCAAATCAATACAGTATTTGAACCAATGTAAAGTAAAATGTGACCAAAAGAATAAGAGAATAAAGTGAAATTTTGGAGTTGGCCGGTACTCATTGTATAGCTACATGAAAAGTAAACATTAAAAAGGGTTGAATATTTTTTTTGGGCGGGTCCCTTTCCTATTTATAGCTAATTGTAGAAGTCAATTTTGTATTCAAAATCTAGGTTTAAATTACTTTATTATTTTAATACTTTTATATTTTGGAAAAACAACTATCCACGACACCATAATCTAAATAAAATGCTAAAGGGTTCACTTTATGTGAATGTTTTTTTTGGTACCACTTATACGTCTAGACCAGTTGTCAGCAACCCTATAATATAGCAATTTTATATGGCCTACAAGTAAAATTTGTAATTTGTATAATATAAAATAGACATTATGTATAAAAACATTGTACCTACATGTTATCTTTCTTGATAAAAACTGGTAACTCTACGAGAAGTTTTGTTTAACGTCAATTATACAAAACAAAATATGACTTAGTATTACTGAATCGATGTCTAGACTCTAGACATAGGTAATATAAATAATAAATATTAAAAATATTTTCAATTCATTTAAAATTATTTAATTCATTTGACTTATAATGGGTGGCTAGGTACTTTTTACACAACTTTATAAAATATGTCTCCAATATTTTTATCAAACATTAGTCATTAAAATTATCTCTATAGATTTAATTTTTTTAAGGTAGATAGGAAAAATAAAAATGTTCATAATTATAATAAATAGGTATAATTAGTTGTATAATGTTAAGACTATTGTGCCATATTTTATATAAAGTATAAACAGTCATAACAAAACACAAGAAAAACATAAACAATTACAAGGTGTTAGGCCAATGAGGTCTAGTTATTTAAAACACTTTCACCCTTTACATTTACCTATGCATATGTGTAAATAATTCACAATTGTAAATTTTTTTGGAAGTCATACTTAGAATTTTTCTTGAGCAAAGTATATATACAAAAAATTTGTAGATCTCTGTAAAATTATATTTTTAAGACTTTAATGTCCAATATAATTTTAATACATTTTATATCGTCAAAACTACATATTAATAAAAATAATAATAATGGAAGAAATGGAGTTTTGGAAAGTAAATATATTCCAAAATACAATTGTAAAATCCTTATATTATGTAATGGTCGATATGGAATAAAATAAAATAGGTACACCTAATCATAATTTCAATATTTAAAATTAAAAACAAACTTAATTCCTTAACATTGGTTTATCTTAAAGTCAAGATAGAAAAACTAAAAATTCATTAAAAGAAAATCCACAAAATTGTGTAAATAAGAATTGAATTTAAGTGTAATCTTCAGAAAGACCACTTTCACATGATGGTTGAACCACTATGATCACTTTGTTGTGTCGTCTATATATCAGGCGGTCGTTGAGCATCATATCCTATAAAATCAGTGGCAAGTTATTCTGTTCTCCACAAAGTATCAAGTTGGCAGCATTTCTATCATTCATGGATTCTGCATAATCAAATGGAGTGACACCATTGTATATTATATCTGTACGACATTGGTTTGATAACAGTAATATAATGATATCGTACTGCCTATGTCGAACAGCCAAGTGCAACAGAGACCCATATTCTTCAGTAGAAATATTGGGCGACACGCCACAGGATAGCAAGAACTTTATGGCGACCAAGTCATGTAAGAGAACCGCTTTGGCCAATCGATTTGAGTCAATTAAGTCTGATGTCATCGTTATGTTACGGCCCCAAGTGTTCATGGACACGTCCACTGGACGTCTCTTGGCATGCCCGATCCGGGCATCAATATATGCCCCTGCATCCAATAATTTTTTAACTAACACTAGTCTGTTTCGTCGAACAGCCATATGCAGCGCCATCTCCCCATTGTCATATCTAGTGTTCACATCCACTCCATGGTCCAATAACACATCCACCACACTTTCATGGCCCATTGAAATGGCTATTAAGAGGGGTGATCTGGTTTGACCGGTCTCATGCAATATTTTCAGTATGTCCGACTCAGTGTATGCTAACAAACTCAACAACATATCATCATTACCTACAAATATAACAAATAATATATTATAATAATACAACATAGAATAGGGATATAAGTAAATAGCTATGGAGACTGTTTAACTATTATAACTGAATAAGTATACAAATCGTTATATTTTTTTGTAAGTTTCTTTTTAACATTAATATCAACAAAGCCATTCAGATTCAGATAGCGGAAGTTTGTTGATCATCCCTACAGTTCTCAGATAGGATAATGTATTATTATTAATTTAGATTTGAAAGCAAAGATAAATTCTCACATTAAAAAACTGATTTCGAGCAAAGTTCAGTATAATATTATTTTCCATTTTACAACACAATTTATCATTCGTCTCAATATAGTTCACCCTTAAGCTTTAGAAAACTATTGAGAAAATCTAAAAATTACATCTATACTCGTATACCAAGTTCCAACTATACAGAGTTACATTTTTTCACTCTCTAGTAGTGCGAATTATAGAATACATTTTTATCAAAGTTTTTTACCTTAAAACTGCTATTTGATTCTTTTACCCAAAAATATGTACACATTACATAATGAATAAATAAATAAAATGTTTGAATAGTAGTTAAAGAGTTTTGAATATACTACAGCAAATATTTAGCTGCATTATGTTTCGATTAAAAATTGTTTTTGGTAGTATTTCTTTAAGCTTAAGAAAACAAATGGGAGAATCGAAAATGACCTCTTAAAACTAATAAATTTAAAACAAATTTTTAATTAGAAAGTTCTCCACTCAAAAACCTTACTTGATTTCTTTTATCCAAAAATGTATACCTACATAAAAAATGTAATTAAAAAGAAAACTGTAAAAATTGTAAAACCAATGAAAAAATATACATTGTTACGCTCAGAATCTAGAAAAAATAATATTAATATGATGATTATCTAAATATCAAGATTTAACTAAAATCTAATCAAAATTAATTGTAAAATTTTAAAATTAATAATAGAAACAATTCTTTATATTTCTTTATATAGATTATACTAAACCCGGATAAAACACTCATCAATAACCCCAAAATATGAACAAACATAGTATGGATAGAAAAGGAAAATCTTTTCTTTTCTTGAAATCATCATAAAAAATTTTTCTATAAAGGCATAATATAAAGGTTAATTTAAATAGAACTTAACGTATTTAAAATTTTTAATAACATATTTTAGTTATATTATAAAAATTGGATTTTTTATTCCTAGAACATTGAATGTCCTGTAAAAAAAAAAATAGCTGATTTGGAAAATAGTGCCTACACATAATACGTTTTGGTATACTGTTGAGGTTACAAAATTACTTTACCGATCCGGCAGGCTTTGTGGATAACGGTCCGGTTCAAATTGTCCTCATGTATATCGACTACCACAGCGCCAAATTTGAGCATAAACTGTGCCAATGGGACATTATTGCTTGCGACGACCTGGTACAGGGGAGATTCTCGGGTGGAGCCTGGTATATGGTTCACGTTGGCACCACACATAATAATGAACCGAGCTACTTTGTAATTCTGACGGTCCAACGCGATTAATAATGGAGTTCGAGACTCGGCATCGAGCAGGTTCATATTAGCACCACAACTAAATAGCAAAAAAATTGCATCTAAATCACCCCTATCGACAGCTAGGTGCATTGCAGTTTCCATTTTGATGGTCTGGAAGTCAATCATATTTTCAGTAGTAGTGTACTTCGCAAGTATTAGAAACAGAATCTCTTTAGGAATTTTGAAAAAGACAGCAAGATGCAAACATGTCCACCTGTGTATAATAATTTATATAGTATATATTATTATAGTGATCAAATCGTAAAAAAATAAAATCAAAGGGTAGGCTAATAATATTTGTATGTAATAATCACATGAAAGTATATTCTTATATTATATATATCTTGATTTATAATAATAATAATAATAAATTATGCTATTTTTAATGTTGTTTAATCACTTATTATATTATAGAGGACCACAAAATTTAGAAAATAATTTCTGAACCTCATTGATGTCTTTAATAATAATTATAAAAAAATTAACGATTTAAATTTGTTTTTAAAATTGTTTTTTTAGCAATCAAAATGTTTAGTGTTAGTTGTTTTGCATAAGTATGTGATCTTTAAAATACATATTATATTTAAATTGTGATTAGACAACAATAAAATATAGTTAAATCTTCATTTTTCATGTAAATTTACTATATAGAACACCTAAAAACCCAGATATATATTATATATATAATATTTATTTTTTATGAATTATAAATATTTTATACAATAAAAAATAAACAAACCAATAGCTTATGCAAATTATTTTAGTTTTTAATTTTCTACAATAATATATAATAAAAAAAATAACTTAAATTGTATTTATGATTTCTATATAAATATCATAGTTATCTACACAGGTTAGGAATCGGCATATACTTCTTCATAATAAGTTTTTACTAAATAGACGAAAAAGCATTAAAACAAAACCCATATATTTTATCTCCATCTGACATACACAAAACATAACAAAATTGGGCCTTATACTTCAAAAATTGTGGATTATTGGTTATTTTTTGGAAATTATGCCTTACGATAAATTTAATTTAAGTATAAATTTTATTGTAGCCAACCTCAAAAAGTTGGAAAAGAAGACAAAGAGGAAGAATAAGATGTCTTCTTCGCCTTCTCTTATTTGGAGTCGGTCACTTCTACACTCCTATTTAACTAATCTTCCACCATCTTCTTCACTTACTCCTACCACCTTTCTTATATCAATCACCATCACATCTTCCCGACTTTTTTTCGGTCTTCCTCTCCTCTCTTTTTACTATAAACATACATTTTATTTACTAATCTTACTGCCTCTGTCAATTATCTCCTTAATACGTGGCCGAGCCATCTTAATCTACTCTCCCTCATTTTTCCAACTATCAAAGCTACTTTTATAATTTTTATATACTCGTTCCTTAATATGTACATTCTAATCACTCCACACATCCACCTTAACATTCTCATCTCTGTACACTAATTCTTCGTTTTTCCTATTTACTGCCCAACAATTTGTTCCGTACATCATTGCAGGTCAAGTAGGTCATCACTGTCTTGTAAAATTTACCTTTTACCCAATAGAAATTCTGTTGTCACACAAAACACCTGATGTTTTTCTCCACTTCATCCATCTACACTTAATCTTGTATTTCACATTCTCTTTGAAGCCTCCTACATTTCTGTGCAACAGCCTCTAAATACTTGAACCTCTCCCACTACACCCACACACAACTTTATTTCTAGTCTCCCTATTCCCTCTGTGTTCTTTTTCACTAAAATCTACTCAATATATTCTGTTTTACCCCTACTAATCCTTAGTCCTTTACTTTCAAGAGCTCCTTCCACTTGAATCTTCAAGTTTACCATTCACTTCCTCATGACTCTTCTATCAAAACTATATGGTCTGCAAACAGCATGCACCATGGTACCTCACCCTGTATATCAGTTGTTATTTCATCCATTACCAGGGAAAATAAGTAAGAACCCAAAGCTGAACCCTGATGCACTCCCACTCTAACCCTAAAATATTCAGTTTCTCTACACAAACTCCTCACTCATGTACTCGCCCCTTCATAAATGTTTTCAATTACGTTCATATAGTACAAATACCTTTGGTAATGCTTTCTTCATTGATGCCCACTTCAAGATCTCCCTAAGAACTCTATCATAAGCATTCTCTAAATCAATAAATACTATACAGAATTATATTTTTTCTTTCTCTGCACCATTTTCTTCATTCTCCAACCTCATTCCTTTCTCAAAGTTCATACCCTCCATGTATTCTATCATAGCCTACATATCCATTCCTATTCCCACCAATTATAATACTATTGGCGAGTAGACCCACACATATAACTAATGGAACATGGAACGTTTACCGTAGCTGCTGTAAGACTGGTATTGGTAACCTCATCCTTTACGCGCAATTCACACTTGTCCAGCACAGCACGACACATACTGGCATTTTGAAACTTAGTTACTATACTATGTTATGAGGTAATTTCCATCTATTCATAACAACAACCACCAACAAGTTCAAACATTCTCGTTGATGATGTTTTGCCGGAGCCAGTCGGTGATGTTAAGTGTCATGACAGTGGTTGTTGGTGTAGTGTGAATATAAAATATATATGACTAACCAACAATTATTTTTTATTAATTTGATTTTGCGTGGAATTTATATATTGTTATGTATCTTATTTTAATTGTATTAAATTTTATTTTATTTTATAATTAACTACAGTTAAACTAGGTATGCTTAACTGTAGTTCTTCGGACTTCTAATGCCAGTAAAAATGAAAATTGGTGCTAATACTTCTATTTGTCACTAAAATGTGAAATTATTAAATATTATAACAATATATAAATAATATGTAAACAAACACAAGGACACTTTAACGAATAAACACTCAATAACGAATATGTGTATGCTGTTATTGGTTGTTGTCGTCCAATGTAAATTAATTATACCGTTTCCATGGCGGTACGTGCCAGACAAGTGTAAATCGTGCTTTAGGCTATCTCCCACCCAAGTACATAATTTTGTTTTCCCCGCGAATATCCAAGATGGGATAACTCGCCTATATTCTTTTTAGGACTCCTCGTACTTTTTTGACAAGCTTTAAGACGTCAATCGGTCTGATACAACCTCTATTAGTCAATTTCTTCGACAGGCAAGAGGCACTTACAGATATAAGGTATTATTTAATAATTCATTTACCAAAAAAAAAAAAAATTCCAATAAAACATATATTTTAATTTTTAATTTTTTTTTTAATCAAATACAAAACAATTACAAAATTAATCTAAAAATACAGATTTATGGTTATCTATCTCCTTATAAGCATTGCTTGTGTTGGAGATAGAAAGTTATACATAATAAAAAGTTTAACAAATGATTATAAATTATAATAACTTTTCCATTTATTATAACATTGTTACATAGCTTATATGTTTATTATATAAATAATAAAAAATAATAAAATAAACAAAAACTATTAATCAGACTTTATACTTGTTATACTTAAATTCTAACTTATTTATATGTTGACAGTATGTAGAATTTTATGAAATAGAGTTATTTAATTATTCTTAACAATTTCTTATTTTGATACATTTCCTATATTTGAAAATAACCAATTATTTAAATTTTTTTTTTTTGCATATTTGAGCATTAAATGTAGAATTTTTTTAATCTCTATACCCATAGTATTAAAACAAATAGAACCCAGATAGTCCACGAATCTTTGACCAAAAGATAAATTTGTACAAGCTATAGTGGCATTATAAGCCATTTTCTTTTCTTTTAGATTTTGAAATATTGATATTAAACTAAATGTCTATATTTTTGACTACCCATAAAATAGCAAATTTTGGGTAAACAATTTGAAAAGACAAAACTCTGAACTTCTTATAATTTTGTACTGTTAATCACACTGAACTATTTTTACTAAAACAAACTCTAACTAATTTATTTTGTTGTTACTGAAGAGGTTTTATAGCATTTTCAGTTGCACCAAATCCTAATTCCTATTGAAACATTGCCTGATAATAAGACATATAGGTAGTTTTAATATTTTCTTTAGGTAGAATAGAATGTAATTTATTAAATTATATACTGCTATACGTAGCCGTTTTTTAAGATAGTTAATATGTAAATTCCATTTTAAGGGGATTGGAAATAGGCATTTATTAAGGGGTTGTGTATAGGCAATTATTTGAATTATTCACATTATGCAGTGTGTTTGTGTAAATAGTATTTGGTCTTTAGCCTGTGTAAATACTTTTAGCATAATAATAGTGGTGTGTTCACTCGAACACAACAGGCACATGTTGATAAATACGGCTACCGTATTTAAAAAGACATTAAATCCCATTTCCAACATACCGATTGTCCTAGTGATGCAATAATGATTCTGAAAACTGGTCTGAATTTTTCATGAAATCTAATTTAGAACGACGTTCTCAATTTTTTCCCCTTGATTTTCAGAAAAATTGAAAATATCAATTCTTAAATGTTTTGGGAAAGTCAATCTAAAGTAGACATTACGACAAATTAAGATCAATTTTTATAATCCTTATCGCATCACTAGATTCATCGGTACATTGGAAATAGAAATGGTCTAAATTGCTATGTTATGTGTAAGAAAATAACTAGGGACTTTAAAGTAAAGAAAATGCATGCAGAGGAAAATTCAAAGTGGGCTGACAAATTTACTCCTGAAGAAGTACAATTAGCATTAACACATGTAAAACTTAGGAAAGCAGCTGGACTTGATGAAATATATCCAGAGTTCATAAAACATAGTGGGCCCAAGACAATTAAATGGCTCTCTCATCTCTTCTCTGACATCCTTCATTCGGGAGGGAAATCTACCAAAACTCTTTAAACAAACAAAAATTTTAGCAGTCTTAAAGCCTGGAAAACCAAAAAATGATGTAAATAGCTACTAAACTAAACGGATATTATTCCACATGAACAAGCTGGGTTTCGCCCTAATAGGAGTTGCTGTGACCAGGTAATGGCACTTACTACCCATATAGAAAATGGGTATGATAGAAACGTTAAAACTGCAGTGGCATATCATAGACCTATCATCCGCCTATGACACTGTCTGGAGAAAAGGGCTTCTATCAAAATTCCTGGACGTGATCCCATGCAAAATGTTACTCAAACTCCTCAATTATATACTTAGTAACAGATTTTTTATTGTTTATATTGGTGAGGAAAAAAGTAAAATAAAGATGCTAAATAATGGCCTTCCTCAAGGTCAAGTCTGTGTTGGCACCCCTTCTCTTTAACCTCTATATCAAGGATCTACCAGCGACAACTGCAAGAAAATTTATATATGCTGATGACCTAGCTCTAGCTTGCCAGAGTAAAGATTTCGAAGGCCTAGAAAACACCCTATCTGAGGACCTTGACATTTTACATAAATTCTACAATCAATGGAGACTCAAACCAAATCCATCAAAAACGGAAGTCACCCTCTTTCATCTGAATAACAGAAGAGCAAACCAGGAGATACGGGTGCAGTTTGGAGATCGGCTAGTGAAAAACAACCCCTATCCTAAGTATCTGGGTGTAGTATTAGACAGGACACTTACGTTCAAGAACCATCTAGCCAAACTATCAGCGAAAATAAGGACCCGTCATAGTATAATCGCCAAATTGAGTGGTACATCATGGGGAGCTGATGCAAATACCCTACGTATAAGTACGCTAGCACTAGTTTATTCAGCTGCGGAGTACTGTGCCCCGGTATGGATAAATAGCACGCATACCAATAAACTTGATACCCAGCTCAACTCAACAATGAGAATCATAGGAGGAACATTAAAATCTACCTCCTTAAAATGGCTTCCAGTACTAAGCAATATAGCTCCTCCCAAGATCCGAAGGGAACAAGCTCTCATACGGGAATGGTCTAAGATCAACAATAATAAGAGCCTTCCGATACACGCGGATTTAAGAATAAATGGGGATAGATTACGTCTTAAGTCTCGCAAACCACCCTGGTTAACTGCAAAGAAGCTAGTACTGGAAAATATTGAGGGAAATACCAAATGGCTTAAGGAGTGGTTGGCGGAGAACCCTGACGTACAAAACATTGTTACCAATCCAACATCCAAACAATCAGGCTTCGATCTGCCTAGACAAATTTGGGTGACCTTAAATCACTTTCGGACCGGCCATGGAAGATGCAATCACATGATGTACAAATGGAAACTACATAATAATCCTTCCTGTGATTGTGGAATTGATAAGCAAACAGTCCATACAGCAACTGAATGCCCGATCCGCGCATTCAAAGGCACTTTAAACGATATCCATACAGCTAATGGGAATGTAGTCGATTGGATACGAAACCTGGACATTAATTTATGATCGTTTTAAATATCTCCCAGCTATAATAGTTACCATCTGTCATAAAATCACCATTAATCTAATTTTTGTAATGTATAGTTTAGCCTATTTTAATTTTATATTGTTCTATTTTATATTATCTGTGTTAATATTTACATGTTTAAATTTGTTGCTCTACTCTGTCATACGAAATATATATATATATATGTGTAAGATAGAGAGAAACAAAAATTCGACACTTCTAATCCTCTTAAATGCATATAAAGAGTAATACCCAAATATCTTGTACTTTGTACTCATCAAATTTTATTACAATTATAAGTGCTTTGCATTTTTCATTGTTTTCACACAAGTGAATAGTTGGTTAATTTATAGAAATATTTGTATTGTTAATAGAGAAAGTCATGTAAAATGTTTTTTTAATATTAAGTGACCATTTTCTGTATGTTAACAAGCCGTACAATTTTATTCAGATCATTCTCTGCTTTCATATGAACAGTTCCTCATGTCTTGTCAGAAAAAAGTAGACAAGTATCATCTGCATATGTGACAATTTGTCTGCCAATTTTAATATTACAGACATTATTTATATACAGTATGAAAAACTACGGACCTAGCACACTTCCCTGCAGAACACCACAGATAGTATTTTTTGTTTCACTTAAGATGTCATTAACAGAAACTAATTTGTTTCCTATTCTTTAAATAACTAGTACACCATTGTAAACTATTTTTTGAAATACTAACATTTGGTAAAATTTTTATAAGTTCATTATAATTGATCATATCAAAAGCTTTAGCTAAGTCTAAAAAAAAACTGCCAAAGTTTTTTTACCATTATATAGTGCATTGTTTATAATTTTAGTCACGATGTAGAGTGCGTCTTCAGCACTTAGACCGGGTCTAAAAACAAACTAATTTTTTGAAAGTAATTTGTTTACCTCTAGAAATTTTATTAAGATATATATATATACTAGTGGATCTAATATTGTATTAATAATTGATTTTAATAATATGACAGTAACATAATCTAGACCAGCAGCAATATCATCTTTAAAATGTTTCAATTTTCAACCTATTTTTTCATTGAAGGTGTCAAGAGTTTTCATACGATACATCTTTATCTATAGGAATAACATGATTTGTGCTACCTCCAGTTAACTTTTGACCTATTTCAATAAAAAAGTGTTAAAAATATTAGAAATTGTAAGCGGTTCATCATTTGCATTTGTTACTTGATCATTAATTGATATTGAATTTATCTCTTTCGAAGTATCATAATTTGTAGTAGTTATATTTTTTTTACTTACTTTTTACTTTAATTAAATTCCAGGTTAATTTAGGATTAAATGCTACACTATTAAATTTGTTTTCATAAACATTTATTATTGCGAGTCTTAAAATTTTGGTAACATTATTTTTGTATTTAATATATGACAATAAGATTTTGTTGTTTGGGTGTTTTTTTAACTTTAATTGATAAATATTGCTTTTGACGAGCTGAATATAGTAGTCCGGCACTCATCCATTCTTTAATACACTTATATTTTGAATTTGTATTTCTAGTCGTAGTTGCCAAACGAATGGCATATTATAATAAAAATTTGTTACTATATTTATTTATGTCATTTCTGTAGTATAAATCTATCCATTGTTCAGATTTTAATTTATTATTTACTTCTTTATAATCAATTATATCAATAATGTTTCTAGTACTGTTTTATTACTCCTTTATAGGAATAATAGGAATAGCTTTATATCAGTGATATTTGTCTGTATGATACCAGCTTAAAACTTATTTATTAAATTTATTTTTAACAAAAATGTCTCGCATCAATCGGTGTTCTAGTATACACATTTATAAAAGAGATAAACCCGTATAGTAAAAGCGTACCTACTTCCTGTATATCATTGGATGGAGATCTGTATATACAATATAAAATTAAAGGATTATTTACAATATTTATATTTATCTTTACAATTTTTACTTCTAAACAATCAAATTCAAAGAAGTTTATACATAAAACTTTTTTTGAAAAAAAAAAAAAAATTATTTCATAATTTTAGTTCCTTTTAATTTTTGTATAGTAAGTGTTATAACTTTGTATCGATATACTACAGAAGTATACATCATGCTAAGTTGCAAATTAGCATTTACACTTCTTATGTTACAACACAAAATATTCAAAAAAGACCCATTTACAATATTATAGGTATATATGAAATCTGAGAAAGAACAAAAATAATTAGTTGGGTAATTAGATAGAGTAGGTATAGTTTGAGTAAAGTTGATGCTATAATAAAATAAAAATATTACATATTTAATTACCAAATTAATTTAGATTCGATAAAGTATTTTCATTCTCTATAAGTGAAACAAAATTGCACCCTCATTTTTCCTAATAAATAAATTGTTACTCTTAAACCATACGAATTTGTAGTTTTTTCTTTTGTGAATAATTTTGTTTTATAAAATAAGTTCCTATTAGTATAAGTTAAAAAGTTGTTAACATAAATACCTTTTTTTCCCCAATTACTGTTAATGCCGTTCCTTGCCAGATTCATAAGATTTCTTTTTTCTTTTTTCGATCGTAGAATTGGCACAATTTTACCAGATTTTCCAGCCATTTTTGAGTGTGTACGAAATGCATTTTCCACAGAAACTTTCTCATCTACTGTCAACTCATCCTCTCATCCTTTCTGATCCGGTATTCCAATTATTTCAATGTGCTTGCAAATTAGTCCTTCTTCGATTATATTAATATGTTTCTTTACTAATAAAACTTCACTTTTTAAATTCTAGTTTTGTTCTTTTAAGATTCTTCTTTGATTTATTTTACTGTATTTATAAGGTCCCGGATTTTTACTGAGAAATCATCAAACTGTTTGCTCATAAAATTTATAGAATTTACAAGTTCTAAGAGCTTAATGTTGGTTTCAGTATTACTCTTTCCTATTGTTAGTGTTTTTCATATTATTTACAACTTTATTAGTTGTGTTTTTACACATTCCACAGCACCAGTACTCCTTTTTAGAAGCACTGTAATTCCTGAAGAATGCTTCTCTAATACCAGCACAAGCAAAGCGTAAAAATATATAACACTTTAAGGATTTTACTTCCTCATTGCATATGGATCACAGTAACATTTAAATTAAAAAATGTAGGTATTCGATTATAAATATATTATAATTAACTTTTAAATTAATAATTAAAGAAGAAAGATAAGCAACCGGTAACTGATTAGATATAACCTTTCGTACTGAACATAAATATGATAACTTGGATGGAAGACTTTGGAAATTAAATCTCCACACACGAGTATATATTGTTTTCTCCGTAAACATCCGAGATGTGATTATATTCTCGCCTATATTATTTTTAGGACTTCTCACACTTTTTTGACAAGCTTAACACCGTCTGTCGATTTGATGCAACCTCTATTAGTTAACTTCTACGACAAGCATGAGGCACTTACAGACATGAGGTATTACTTAATAATTCATTTATCAAAAAAAAAATTCCAATAAAACAGAAATTAGATTATTTTCATTATTTTTTTTACATAGGTCCATCTCCAAAAATCAACCAACAATATTTAAAATACAATATTTGATTTAGCTATGCTCTGTATTTGAGATAACAATTATAGAATGTTCTCCTTAATTTTAGTGACCTTAATAGAGGAAATGGGAAAAAGTGCCTTTGTATATATTAAAGTATTTAATCCGATTGGAGTAAAAAAATATTACTAAAAAATAACTCATTACGTAGGTAAGTATGTATTTAATTTTATTGAAATTACAATAAATGTTAAATAATTTCCAAATTTGTGTAATATTGTCTATCAATATTTTAGAATCAGTGTAATGAAATTATAATATTATAGTTCAATCTATGTATTTTACTTCTGAGAGCTAATTATCATTGAATTGTAGATGCATTTTAATAAAGGTACTACCATTTTCTAATTATTTAATTTAATATATTTTAGTGTATTATGATAGAGATACAAATTTCAGTGGCGTCATGTCATAAAAGAAAAAACTGAGGGTTGGAAAAAGCAATAAATACAATATTGTAATGTTCATTACCACACGCCTACGTCATAAGTAAATGTATAAAACACAATTCTTAGGGGATAGTTGTCTCCCTTGGTCCTACAATATTACATTACAACTACAATAGCTTTACGTTTTGTCAATTTGTGCCCATGTGATCAATGACAATTGCAGTCTCATGACTACTAGCACTTTAATTCACCAATACGCTGTTCTGGATCAAAAATTCTTTTATCATATTCTAACCTGAGTAGATAAATGTGATAAATGTATAGCCATGGCCATGTGGTGCTGTGATGTCACACAAGTCTTTCTTACTTGAACTCTAATGTCTTAGCAAAATACAGTAAACAAATTTCATTACTACCATTAATTATCATTCTATCTTATTGAATTATCTTATTAATCTTATCTTATTGATAAATCAAACCCAAATCATATTTTTATTATTTATAGTCAAGTTGGAACTAAAAATGTTCAATGTAATTACCTGGCCTCGTCGTATACTGCAGGATTAGCACCTTTTTCTAACAGGAATTGTAATATCTTCATATTCTTTAAAAACTTCATGGCATACAGAAGAGCTGTATACCCAGTATTTTCATCTTTATAGTTTATGTCTGCTTTTCGATTTAACAACTTATTCATGAGCACTCTGTTGTTCATAGACAGGGCACAAAAAAATCCTTTATTCACTATACTTTTTGGCATATTACAGTTCAGCAGCACATTTAAACAATGACTGAAAATGATAATTTATTATATGTACATTATTTTACAAAATATAAAATTTAAATAAATCTACTAAAATACGAATATAAAATGTATATATGTAAATTTAGTTTTTATAAGAATATAAGAAAGGTACTTTTAGAATTTTCCTAACATAAGATTCTATATTTTTATCATGATTACCTATGACTAACTGGTAAAGATAATAATAATAATAATTCTATTATCACAACTACTATATGACTGAATTTGAAATTTCAATTAAAATGAAAATCTGAAATATAATAGGTAGGTAGGTACAAAACAAAAAATACTACTATATTAATTTCTTTAATCCAAACTCAACATTGCTCTCTATGAGTCAATTATTACATTTCTAGACTTTAAGACTGTAAATAAAGCGAAGAATATGTTATTTTATCATGCACATATCCTAGATAGCTATATGGGTGATTACTGGATTTTTTTTAGATATATGTTTTATGTATATACTTTTTATGATGTACACAATTAGAATAATTAACAATTACATCTTTCTATCCCATTTTAGATGTGAGGAAAGTCAGAAAGAAGAATTTTAACAAGAAATGGATGAAGTAATGCAAGGAGTACAAAGAATTGAGTGTATTTAAAATATTTATAATATATTTATAATCGGTGGGAATATGTATGGACATGTAGGCTGTGATAGAATAGATTATAAATAATAGTGATCCTTATAAATGTAATTATAATATAGGAAAATATTCTATGCCACTGTTATATGGACCAGTGCAATGGCGCCAATTAGTTTAAATACCTATGACAATTTAATAATATAAAGACTAACCACCTACCCACTGTTTCCCCGTAATATTAATTAGTACAAACTAATACAGTTTTTACTTTATAAATACATATACAATGTAGAGAGGTATTACATGTAAGTTAGTACTTAGTGCCTACACACCCACCCCCTAAATTACCTATGACATTTGTCATAGGTGAACCACGAGATTGGCGCCACTGGGCCAGTGAGAAATTTAAAGGTAGTACATTATAATATAAACAATGTATATTATTAAATCATAAATCCTAATATTATTTGCCTGACATTTATAAGAATCACTATTGTTTTTATAAAAATCCCACCATATGAATGTGCCGCTCTAGACTAGTACCTAGCTAGTCTATAAATTTTGTTGGGTACATTTTTTTTTCTCGGTATATGTAGGCCTAATTTGGGCTTGGTAAGTAAAATGACAACTTTGATGGACCCTGTGAGATATTGGATTGAATTGAAGGTGGGATTGGCAGGATCAAAATATAATAATATAATACTGGACAGCGTATAAAGACACAGACTAAATATATCTAATTTTAAGTTGTTGGGATGTGGTATAAAATTATTATTAAAACATAATGTTATTTTTTATACTTTTTTTTTAACTTTATAGCCTGTTCCAAAGGTGTTTGGTTCATATCATTCACAGTGGTCAGGTCAGCTCCATATATCATTAGCATCTGAAGTAATTGATGTTTGTTATGCAGCACGCATAGGTGTGCGGGTGTCTGTTGGAATTTGTTCTTGATGTTTGGGTCGGCGCCTCGATTCAGCAGCAGCTTAAGAATACGCCGTTCCCCGGAACACACAGCTACGTGAACGGGGTAGTCAAGTATTTGTACGCTGAGGAAACTGCTAATCAAGAATTTGTTGTTCGTAATCATCTTATTCACTTTAACATAGTTGCCCTGTACAATCGCCATCTGCAAAAAATACTTCTCCACCCGATTTACTTCGTACATGCGCATTTCTTCGCTGCTGCTTATGGAGACAGTGTGCAGCAATACGTAGATCGTGACGTTCTCGTCACTGCAATTAAACGACAATTATTATAAATAATATTCTAATATAATGTATGACAAAAAAACACGTACAAAAAACTTTCGAGACAGGGACTTTTAATCGATTTTGACTATTTATCGGTAAAATACTACTTTTAATGTAATTTAGTTAAGCACGTTCATAATATCATGATAGTCGGTCGAAAAAACTATAATATCTACAATAATAATACTATAGAATGTTATCCGAATCTTCCCTTCTAATGAGTATGTAGGTGGATGATGAGAAGTTATAACCCCGTGAACCATACGCGCGGCCCGAGGAATGTAGGTCATAAGCGCCTTAAAGATAATGGACACCACCACCTGGCACCTACCGATAACCGATTTATAGCCCAAAAGCGCCCATTTTTACGATGTGCCACACTGTTAATCGTCGTCATGAATCCGTTTCTACCATCATACTCAATGCAAACGTTTATAATATAATGTCCACGTTCGAGTTCATATTATGTTTCTAATCAGTGGTGTATTGTGGGATTTGGAGCATATACTCACTTTTCTACTACTATTTTTGAGTATACCCAAAGAAACGGCAGGGAATGTGGGCCCCTACAAAACAAAATATATGTAGGTATATGATATAGAACAAAACACAATTTATATTTCTTTTTTCCGTAGGTATTTGCAAATTTATTAATTTTTAAAAAAAAACAACGGTAGAACACAGTTCTATTTACAAAATTTGGTTTTTTTAAACAACTACGGTCCGATAACAATTTTTTTCTCGAAAAACAGTTTTTACGATAATAAAATGGCGTCCTCTTAAGCGATCTTTACCCATTTTCGATCTCAGCTAAGTTTTTAACCTATTAATAAAATAATTAACGATGTATAGATAAGCTATAACTAATATATTAGGAGATTAGTGATAGAAAGTGTTAAGTAAAAAAGTGTATGTAAGGAGAGTAGTAACCGAAATAAAAAAAAAAGGTAAGAATTGATCTATTATCAGGTAGGTACTAAAGTAAGAGTAATTAAGTATTTAAATTTTGATCAAAAATTGATCACATCAATTGTATATAATAACCGTATTTCGCAAACACGGTAAAAAATAATGTCGAACAACAAGGAAAAGGCAAAGCAAAAGACGTATGACCGTTTTGCACACGCGGAAACCTTATTGTAACAGCCGGGCGACAAGACGAACCGATCTTCGCAGGAAAATAAATAAGTGATAAGTCGTATTTTGAGATTTGGTTTTTATCACAGTTGTTATCAACTAGTTTATCATTATTGGCGTTTTGCAGCAAAGTAGCTGCTACCTGATGGATTTGATAAGAGTTATTATTGTGAGGTACCCTGTTGCTTGTGCGTTTGATTTTTGATAAGTGAATTTAAATTTTTGATGAAAAAATGAATGAATTTTCTTCTAGTAATTTCAAATCAAAAATGAATGACCACGAGTATTGTAAGAAAACCACACAACAAAACATAAAATTTACATCTCGTCGCATATGTAGTGTTAGGGATTGTTTAAATCGGTATGGATAATAACTTGTTACCATGATATACTATATTATACACATATTATTATGATACTATATTGTATATTGTAAATAGTTCTTGTAACATAAAAAATACTAAGCATAATAGTTTTGTTTTATTTTAGATAAGGAATGAAAGGAATATCATTCCATAAATTTCCAAGAACTAAATTTTATTTTAAAAAGTGGGTCAGAATTTTGAAAATGGGTTGCCATGTACCTCCTTCGGCAACTATTTGTAGTAGTAATTTCCAGTCCAAGGATTTCAATTTAAAAAATATTGGTAATTTGTACTTGATAATTCTATTCTATTCTTGAATATTAATTTTAAAATTTTTTACAGTCCATAGTTCTAGACGTAGACTATTAATGTGTAGTGTTCCAACATTAAAACTACCTATCGGTAGTCGTGAAAAAAAAAATTACCTGATGAATATCGCATTAGGAATGTAAATAAAGTTAGACGCAGACTTTTCAATTTTCCTAACCAGTAAGATTTATTAGTGTATTTAAATAGTTCAAGAAAATACATTTTAATGAAATGTATTTTATTTGCTCTATATTAACTTAAGTTAATTTAGACCCTGCACTCATTCTAATTTTCGGAATTTTTTACTGATTTTATTATTGTTTCTATTATTTAAAAGTATTTTAACCTTACCTAGACACTTGGAAATTGAAAATTTAACTGGTATTGAACCTTTAACAGATGACGATCATGACCTAAATATTTCTATTATGCCATTATCTTCCAAATTTCCAGAGTAAGTATTTATCATAATAAAATGTTATTGAGTATTGATACATCTACTTATATCATCTATATAATCTGCTTATATTTATATTTAAAATTCAAAAATTTAATACTCTTATAAAAACAAATAAATATATATAATATGAAAAATAACAATATTAATAAATAAAATTAATGTATATTATAAAAAGATAATATGCTTAGAGTATTCAAAAAATTGTATAAATGTAAAAACTATGATGTTGACTTATGGTTGAAACTAGTTATTAGGTACATTTGTAAACATTTTTGAATATGTACTCTAGACATTATTTTTGTAATATACTCATACTAATTTTATTTATATATATATTTATATATATATTGTTATTTTCATAATATTCATATATATTTATTTTGATAATTATATTTGTCTATAAGTAGGTGCCTCATTACTATTATTACATTACTTCATTATAGGCACACTTGTACTTTAGAAAATTGAGGCCATGAGCGAAGATGTTAGGGAAACAGATTTTGATGAATCATTGAAATTAGATAAAGGTATTCAAGTGGATTTATCATTCACTCAAAAAATTAAAATGACTGTTCTTGATTTATTAAAATCAGATAATGATATTAGAACTTTAAGTGGTATCCCAACATTAAGCCAATTTAGTTGTTTAGTAGAAACGGGTAAACTTATATGTCTACGACTAAATTACAATTTAGATTGCAAATTGGATATTGAACATAGATTTTTATTATGTCTTATGAAACTTAAGTCAAATGATTCTTTTTCAAGTTTATTTGTATATTTTGGTATTTCAGTTAACACTTGTATAAGATATTATTATTCAACAATTGATATATTATTTATAGTCACAAAGTCATTTGTTATCTGGCCTAGTAAAAATACTATTTGTAAAAATATTCCGAAATGTTTTATTCCATTTTCTAATACAAGAGTTATCATCGATTGTACTGAATGTCATGTAGAAGCTCCAAAATGTTTAGCATGTAGGATTCAAACATATTCTTTTTATAAGGGCACAAACACTATTAAATTCTTAGTAGGTATAACACCTGACGATTTAGTGAGTTTTACTAGTAAAGCATATGGTGGTAAATGTTCAGACAAACAAATATTCAATGAATCTGGAATAGTTAAGTTATGTGAAAATGGTGATGCAATTATGGCCAATAAAGGTTTTTTAATAGAAGACGAATGTTATAGATTTGGAATAGACTTATATAGACCTCCGTTTTTGGGAAAAAATAAAAGGTTAACAGTACAGCAAGGTTTAGATGGCATTCTAATATGAATTATAGTTTTATAAGAAATTTTAAAAATATTGTGTACCTAATAAACTTATAAAGCATATTTTAATTTAACTAACTTATTTAATCGTAGCATCAGTCCAACTACATGTTTACATTTTCCAGAACCAGCTTTACAACTACACTTACCAGACAACTTTACCGTGTTTTCTAAAATTTATTTTTTAACGTAAACCTACAAGAATTGTAGGTATATATTTTACTTTACAAAATTTAACTATTTCTTTTTATAATTATTATATATATTATGGAGACAAACAGTTAATACATTTTGGCAAAATATGTAGAATAAATGATTAAATATGGAAGTCTGTTAGAATAATAAAATACAT
>JAIPRL010003111.1:37285-50453 GCA_025469235.1 Pemphigus obesinymphae | reverse complement strand
TGGGCTTTTTTTATTCAAAAATCGAAATAATATGTTGCATTTTTTCGGTTTTTAGATTACCATTTTCACACACGCGATTTTGAATGAACAGTATATTAATAGAAAAGTTTAGTGTGTCCATAATTTTACCGCCCCTAAAATTTTGCCGCCCGGGGCAAGAGACCCCCCCTGCCCCCCCCTAGTTTCGGCCCTGGAACGGATTGTTGCTGTTATCAAATTTTAGGCGTCGAGAGGACTTACATTTCGCGGTGACAATGAAATCGTAGGATCTCCCAATAATGGAAATTATTTGGGTTGTGTGGAATTATTAAGTGAATTTGATCCATTACTTGTAAATCACTTAAAAACATTTGGGAATCCAGGAAAAGGAAATATTTCTTATTTATCTGCAAATATCTGTAACGAGTTTATTAACGTAATGGGAAAACAGGTTCTAAAAGAAATTGTAAATGAAGTTAAATTAGCAAAATATTTTTCCATTAGCATTGACAGTACTACCGATCTATCTCATGTTGATCAGTTAACTTTTATAATTCGTTACGTAAAAGACTGTGTCCCCGTTGAAAGATTTCTGAAATTTATACCCATCAAAGAGCATAAATCTGAGTATTTGGCGGAAACAATATTAAGTTTTTTAGAGAATCATGGTATTCCCATCAAAGATTGTAGAGGCCAAAGCTACGACAATGCGTCAAATATGTCGGGGAAGTATACAGGTGTACAAGCGAGAATCAAGGATAAATGTGAATTTGCCACCTTTGTACCATGTGCGGGACATACACTAAACATGGTAGGTGTACATGCCGCTGGGTGTGTATTAGAGGCAACAAAGTTTTTTGATATTATTCAGAAACTTTATAATTTGTTTTCGGGCTCTATGTATCGATGGAATAAATTAACAGAACATTTAGGTTCAAAATAAGTTGTGAAAAGTCTTTCACAAACAAGATGGTCTGCGAGAGCTGATGCAGTAAGCGCCCTGCATAAAGGCCATAAACAAATTATTGAAGCTTTGATGTCTATCGCGAAAGATTCTGAACAGCCACGAGAAACAAGAGACGAAGCATTTAGTGTGTCCAGAAAAATTATAAACCTAGAGTTTATGATACTAACCGAAATTTGGAGTTTCATATTGGAAAGAATAGACAAAACAAGCAATAATCTTCAGAAAAAAACAATAACACTATACTTTGCAACTAATTTGTTAACTTCACTTGATGATTTTATTAATAACCTCAGGGATAAATTTGATGACTTCGAATCGTCCGCCAAAGAAAAAAATCCGGGATCTGACTACAAGGACCTATCTCAAAGAACAAGCGTTAGAAGTTCACGCCAGAGTTTTTTTGATGCCTCTGGATCGTCGGTCCAACTGTATGGAAAATATAAATTTAAAGTAGAAACTTTTCTTCCCATAATTGATATCCTGAGCGTGCATCTAAAACAACGGTTAAGTTTGTACAAGGACATAAATCAGCGGTTTGGTTTGTTTTTTAGCTTGAAAACTCTGAGTTCTGCAGCGTTGAGACAATGTTGCAAAGAATTTGCAAAAATCTATTACGAAGATGCTAATGAGGAAGAGTTGGAAATGGAATGTCTGCATCTAAAAGAATACTTGGAACATGTTGATAGTGAAAATGAAGAAACTGATAATATATTAGGTATATATCATCTTTTGAAAGAAAATAAAATTGAAGACACATTTCCAAATATAGAAATTGCATTGAGAATATTTTTAAGCATGATGGTAACTAACTGCAGTGGAGAACGCTCTTTTTCCAAATTGAAACGAATTAAAAATGAATTAAGAAGTACAATGCTACAAGAAAGATTGAACAGTTTGTCGTTGATGTCAATAGAATGTAATATGCTCAAAAACATAGACTTCAAAGAAGTAATTGACGATTTTGCCAATCTTAAATCTAAAAGGGTATTTCTTCAATAAAAATAGAATGTTCAACATTTCCGGTTATTTTATAATTATTTTTAAATTTATGTTATACACTATCTACATTTAACACCATTTACATCTACATTTACTACCTATATTTAATGTGAAATTAAAAAATAATAATAATAATTTACAGTTAAATTAATCTAGACTTTTTCTTTTTTACCACCTCATTATTTAGCTGTTTTAATAAAATAGTGTTCTTCCCAAGTCGTAGGGGCCCCATTATACTACTGCCCAGGGCCTCAAAAAGGTTAAAGACGGCCCTGCTTACAACTACGAGCGGTGCCTGACCTAACCGGCGCGCCGTCTCAATTTGTAAATGTCTTTGATGTATCGAGTAAATTAAAACCTTTGAATTTGTATTATATTTGCGGAATGTTCAAAATTGTAAACATGTATTTAAAATACAAAATTTTACTTGACCGGTAAATTTTTAAAGGGGGGGGGGATAAAAATCGCCTGTTACGTTAGTTTATTTTTACCTCAGACGATATTTACCTCCCCCGGTAAAATATTATGGGGAGTAAAAATCACCTGTTGAGCTGGTTTTTTTTACCTCGAGCGATTTTTATCCCTCGGGGGTAAAAATTTGGGAGGTAAAAATTACCTATGACACCGGTTACCAATTCTCGAAATTTTAACACTAAGATGGACATATCAAGACAGTCGATCATTAGTCAATAATAAAACAGGCAAGACTTGCTACAATAAATAATAATATTATAATATATTAATGTAAATATAACAATACGAGTATGTACAATATACACAATATAAATTATGATAATTTAATAACTGTAAAATGTTTTTTTAAGTTTTAACAATATTATATAATAATATCTATAATATTATATTAACGTCCGATAAATATTATATCGTCGCGTGCCGCATATGCCAGTGATATTTTTTATAAAATTACGATATTATTATGTGTAGGTAACGATTATATTATAGTTTAGGGCGACTATATTTAGAAAATTAAAAATCGATACAACAAAAAAAAAAGTTAACCATAATAATTTTACCTAAATAGAAATTTAGGTAAAATTATTAGGAAATATAAATATTTATATTTCCTAATATAAATATAATAGGACTTAAAGGTATACTGCGTGCAATACGGACATGTCCATTTTAAACGCCGCATGCAATCCTCAAAAACGGGACAATCCCGCAGAAAACAGGACAACCCCGGGAAAAAAAAAAAAGAAACTTATGGTCAACCCCCTCCCCCTATTATTGTTATTGTTATTATTATTATTATTATTATTATTATTATTATTATTATTATTATTATTATTATTATTATTATTATTGTAACCGGCCGCAAATTATCGTATCCTTATAATATATTCTAGGGTCGCAGTCCGTCAAATACCGTAGTCCATGAGTAGCGCGTGCACTCGGTCGACGGTCTGCGGGTCACGCGAAGCGATTATCCCGTCCACGTTGCAGTGGGCCCGGCCGCCGGCGGTCTTGGGCCGGTACGTGAGCGTTACGGCGGCCGAACCGCGACAACGGCACACAGTGCCGCCCAGGGACGCGAGCATCGCGTGCGCCGCGCACGTGTCCCACGCGTACGTCGAGTCTTTGGTCAGCGCGTAGCACTTGACAACGCCCAGCGCCACGCACAGCAGTTTGTAACCGGCGCCGGAGGCCGTGGTCACGGTGTAGCCCGACCGTCGCAGCGCCGTCTTGGCCGCGTCCGTCTCGTTGTTGCTCGTCACCACCAGCTCCTGTGACGCACAAACGTGATACTGTCAAAGTCGAAAGGTACTATCATAGGATATAGAATAAAACAAAAATGACCAAAGAGATACACAGGCGGTACGCGCTCCATTTTCAATCGGCCATACAAGATGGGAAAAATTCTCTATCGATCTGTCTGTCGTACACGTCCATACGACGCATAATATAATAATATGTAAAATAATATGACGTTTTTTTTTTTTTTTTTATCTAATCGAGTGAAATTATTGGAAATCGATGTTTTTTTTTTTTTTTTTGATGATAACAAAATAAATATTCAAATCAAACGGAAAACAACGATACCATCAAAATCAGTGTTAATTTAGGGGTAGTATTTTGCAAAAAATCTACTACTGAAGGTTTCATATTTTATACATATATGGATCTGAAATCGGAGAAATGTGTTATTTGCAGTAATTCGATACTGAACATGAATATCATTGTATGAGAAACTATTCATTTTTACAAAATTTAAATTAAACCATTCAAACGATACTTAAATATACTTTAAAATACGTATAATTTACATGTATCGCATTGACTATTCCAGTATAAGGTATTGTATCAGTAATAGTTCTACGGCAAAATTTTCTTATATATTTCGATAAAACTATACTGTTTGTTTTTTGATCTTACAATTTTATCATAAATTCATAAAACAAAGGAATAATTGCACTATAGACAGTTGATACCTATTACCTACATTAAGAGGATGATACAAGCCCATTTTAGCGGTATTAAAATACGTTCGTGGTCTATAACTAAAGTTTATCTCTTAGTAATCACACGAATCAAAATGTATACAATATACAAAACATGAATTAAATAACTATAATAAACGTATACATTTTTTTAGTTAATCCTTTTATTTATGTTAGTTTTTAAATTTTACAATTTCACAATTTTCAATCATAGAGAGGCTTTCAAATTAACAAATCAAAAAAATATATATATATTCCACGCTCGGATACAGTATAAACATTATCATGGCAACTAAGAAAAGTGTTGTAGTTATAAAGCTTTAATGCGATTTTTAATAAATATCGTCAGAACACGAAATTTTTTAAAATTTAAATCAATTATACTATTTTGTTAAAATAAAAATACATTTTGATTGAATGAAAAAAAAATTCAATTCTTATTTTTATTTATTATAATAAAAGTTTAATTTCTAATTATTTTGATAATATTTCTTTCAGTGAACCTATGCAGCATTGTTAATTTTAAAATTTTTTGAAATAGATAGAAACAGATTTTACCCAGACATACCAAATTTACAGCAGTTCGATGCAGTCATTTAATCTCTTTTCTATGGTTCGATGGTTCAGCCATGTTTTTTTATCACGATTTTTTGAGATATGAAATTAAATTGAAATTTTATTAGTTGAAAAGATTGGACCATTATTTTTACTACCTAGCAGATGATGAATGGATTTGGAAATTGGCTTTTTTGTAAACACAAACTATGTAAAATTATTAATCAAAAATACCTATATATATATATATATATTAATTCTTGTATATATTATATTTCTGTAAAATTAATAATAATTTGTGTTTATATACTGTTGACCCTCTAAGTGAATTTAATTTTTCATATGGCCCTCGAATAAGAATCTTTGGAAACCCCTGGTATAGGGAATACGCGGTGTCGAAATTATGACGTCACGCGTATATTTCAAATGTGTGTAGATGGCTAAATAATTGTCGTAGGAATTTTTTACTGGTATCTTTATTTTAGTTTCACTCAATAGTCAATACTATAATAATAGCAAAAGTTGCATTTTAGAATTGTCTAAGGTCTCTAGGTCCTTTAAGGAGGCTGTATACAGCTTTTTAATTTTACTTGTACATATTATTGGTCATATACTCATATATTTTAATCTAGTTCCTATGATATATAATTGTCGCGCCGCTGGCAACTGACCGTTACTGATAAAATTAATACCAAAATTTCAAAACATGATGAAATTCTGATCAGTATTATATTAAATTTTGCGGACAATTGATTATACAATTATTTACAGAGATATAAAATTTATAAAGGTGATGTCATCGATAATATTACTTTGTCCATACGCTCTTTATACATTGAATTAATATTACTATGCTAATACTATATTAATTTTATTTCAAGTAAAGATAAATGTGTTAATGTCCAATACTTCCTTTATACCTTGTCAGTGATATTATTATTTGTATTACTTTGTATGCTTTATTGTATATAACATACTATTTACAAAGGTAAGAACTTTTAATAAAAGTTTCACATATTTTTACTTTTTATTATTAAAAAACACACTAAAATTAAGTAATATTTTAAATATTCCTTCCATAGATAAAGTTATATAGGTATTAGGTATACCAATTTTTTTTAACACAAGTTTGGTGTAAAAATATATATGAATTTGATATTTAAAAGAAGAGTAAAAGGATTCAAAGACCCATTATGATATAAACTTGAATTTTTTAACCTTATATTATACAAAGTTCCAAAAGTTCAAAAATTTTAGTTAACACCTTTATCCACTCAATATATTATAGGGATTTATTATATGATGCAGCCATGCAGGCCGACGGGTTTGCTTCTTTATGCATATTTATACCTACCTAATTAGTAATTATATAGTAATTAATATAGGACCTACAAGTGTGTTATGGAAATTAAATAATGGCATTGTTCTATTTCCGCAAAAAATCTATATGTTATGTTTACATATTTATAACAAATTTAAATAAAATTAACTTTATGAAGGAAACACATAATGCCTATGGGTGTAACTGGTACCGAAATACCAAAATTAATTATAGCTTGAAACGTAGATCGTAATTAAGTTTTTCATATTTTGTTATTTGCATTAAAACTCCCACTAAATATTATAAAAATTTAAAAATAAATGTAGGTATACATGATTGCTTTACCTGATTGCAACTTATAAATTCTGGCAATGAGTGCAAGCTTTTCTGTCCATCACAATACGCCCAATAACATCTTCCACTCCACCTTTACACAAACGCAGTACGTTTTTATAATATCTATCGACATTACATAATATTTCATATTATAGTACATATAGTAGGTATTCATATAATATTAAATGTACATTTTACAAACAAATGAGGTACCTACTTATTATTATTGTTATTATTATTTTTTACCCAAAATGTTTATTTTAATATTTAAAAATTATGATATAATATCATGAAATCGCGTATTATTAGATTTAATAAATATAAATCATTCGTTTTACTTAAAACCTACACAATATGATCATTTTCTTCAGGAATTAAGACTTACGTGCCCATATATTTAATATTTATATTCAATAAAATACAATATATTATAAATAGGTACCTACTAATTTATTATATTATTTATCTACATTTGAACCATACTATATACCTACTTATATAATAGTATAATACCTACTATATTATTCATGAAAATGTTATGAATGTACATCGATCTACAATAATACCTTTCGTCAGCATCACATTTGAAAAACGGTTGATTGATGACACCGGCAATAGGTTTTCCACTGTACTTATCAAATAAACCAATATTGATAGTAACACAATGAAGTCCACTAGAGTGAAATCCGTATTCGTTTATGTTGTGAACATTTCCATTTATGTACTCATTTGTTGAATCTAAAGTATAGTAAATTAATTGTTGAAATATTTAATAATAACATGTTGAAAAATAATCTAATTATTATTATTATTATTATTTTTTTTTTTTTTTTTAACTGCGCTTCATTTCTGTAAAACATTATAGTTCGACAATTATTTAAAAAATATTACAATTAAATAAAAAGTTTAAATATAAAAGCTAGAATATTAAGGATGAAGAACATAATAAGTGAAATTACAGAGCGAGAGAGAGAGAATTAAGTATATAAGCTTAACGTCAGGAAAGGAATAACCATGTATCCAGAGGCGGAGAGAAAAAATATGTCTGCTAATGTTATGAACGTCATAATAGTAAATCAACTTGGTCCGATTTTACAATAGTTAATTGAAGTTAACAGTATTTACTTAGATGATATAGTTTTTAACTATTTAATAATAATGATATAGTTACCGATGGGATCGATCCATATTCCAATTTTCTCTAAATCGAAGTTTTCTTCTTCGGGCGGATAACAATCGACATTGAGATCTTCTATGGTAAATTCTTTGTGAGCGGCTTCTGCTAAACTTTTGGCCGACTCCAAATCATCGTCTAAAGCTTCGGACAAACACTTAAATGTCTCTATTTTCGTCTCTCCGACTTTTATTGTAATATCTCTCCCTTTATTGTTTTTTATTTTATCGTTTTCTTCGCCGTACACGTTTCCGATGAGTTCTGGAAACTATAAATAGTGATTAAAATTCACATAATTTATTGGACGTACACTCAGTGGACAGTGGTTATCCAATTGGGGAGAGAGGGTTTAGGGGAACGGGGGTCCGCTATCCTATATTTATTTATTTATGAATACATATTATAGAATTATGACCTTTACTTTGATTTTTAACAACTGAAAGTTAGTATACACTTTTATGTGCATATTCAAATACATTTCAAATATAATCAACCCGCTGCCAAAAAAAAACAAAAATTATATTTTTGAAAAAAATATAAATAAATAATTAAATATTTTGAAATTGTTAGATTTTAGTTTTTCATAAAATTTGATAAAAATTGCCTATACAAAACCCCTTAAAAATCGGATGTGTAGCGTCCTCTTAATTTCTCAAATACTAATATGCCGTATCCTATCATGTACGATAAATTGTCTATATAATACTCCTTATAGAAAACGATCGACTGGGACGAGTGTTCAAATTCAATAGATTTTTAATTCTTCTTAAAATGTCCTACACAGAACCCCTTACGAGGACCCTACACATTCGTTTTTTAAGGGGTTATGTATAGACAATTTTCAAGACATTTTTAGTAAAATAAAAATCTAACTTTAAAATATTTAAATAGACCATACATATTTGTGCAAAACTATTAAAACGGGTTCAAAATATAATTTTAGAGTTAAAATATCTATTATAAAATCGGTATACAGAATATTTTGAAATGAACATCGTTTCGATTATTATTTTAATTTACTAATAAGAAAAAAGTTATTATGGTTTAAAAATAGTAAAATCAACTTTTTATATATTTAACATTTTTTTTTTTTTTTAATTAGTAAATTTAAAAACTAAAAGGAGGTTCACTCTAATTCTAAGATATTTTCCTGTATCGATTTTATAATAGGTTAAGGAGTTTTAACTTTAAAATCTCTTTAAGAACCGGCTTTAACAATTTTGATTTAAAATTTTTTATCACTGAAAAGCATTGATGTAGTGTCCTCTCAAAACCGGGTATGTAGTTATAACTTATAATATTTTATTATACGGCTATATATTACTTATTAGTTATTAGTTCTTAAATACAATTCAACATTGTAATGTTTAGAATAATATTTTCAAAAACGCTTAAATTCATACAATTCTACATACCTAAATAAAAAATCGACATTGTAAAATCGTTTGGGAAAAAATCGCTAAAATAAAGTAATAAAAATATACTATTACATTAATAGTACTGTAGTTATACTGTTATAATATATATATTTTCCATAGTTTGAACCCCAGTTTGAACGTATAAAGAATGGAAATACTGCATGAATTACGTTATTTTAATTGAAGGTCTAACAATCAACAATAGGTATACGGTTAACGTCATATCGCCAAAATATTATCTGGGTAAAAAAATTAATTTATAACTATTTATTTTAATGTGACAGGAAGCCAGTAAAAATTATACTTTATTATACCATATAGAGTGCAGAATACACATATACATAAAAATTCTATGTATACGTATATGTATATATATATATGTACACAGAGTGATTATTTTAACGTGCTCACATAATTATCTAATATGATAATTCATCTTATTTAAATTCTTGTTTAAAATTAATTTTAGATACTCATTTCACAACGTTTTTTTTTTAAAGTTAGCTTTTCTTTATTATTTTTTAGTTTTTATACTTTTCTAATATGGTAACTTGATACTCTGGCGAGGAATATTTTTGTGAAAATATCGATATATTATAATGTCAAATATTGAACCAAAATATTTTTATTTATAAGCATTTAAAGTTTTGATGATAGCTGCGTGATGTGTGCGGGGGAACGGGGAATACTTTTTATAGTAGATATCCCGTATCACCACCGTTCTTCTAAACATTAAATAAATAATGAACTGTTTTTTTCCTAAAAAAATATAGGTTGCCCCTTAAAAAAAAAGTATAAACTTAAAAATGACAAGAGTACAAATTAATAAAAAAAAGTTGTAGTATAATTATTAAATTATCACAAGAAATCAAGTATGTAAAAAGCAGAAAAAGATAAATATTCATAGAGAAAATTAGGCGTGCACAATAAAATAATAATTCTGTATAATATGCATAAGCAATATCTAATTTTTGAAAAATATAATAATTTTAATTATCACGATTTTTTATTTTTATAAAGTATCAATTTATTGAATATAATATAATTATTCATTATTCTCATGTAGATACAATATATTATAGTATATACCTACTTAACATCAAATAAAATCAATTAAAATTTTTTTTATATATATTTATATATAAATTTATTAGCCAAGTGCTATAAATAATTTATAATCAATGGTATAATGTATATATAATACAATAATATTACTATGTTATAATGTTACTGCAAATTATTTTGACCTTAATTTAAATTCGTACTTTATATATTATATGTATAGACATTATAGACTACAGCAAATGCAATTATAACCACAACATATTACGTACCTACTTTGAGTGTTCTAAAAAGCATTTTTAAATAATGAACGCGTCAAATACTTTATATTCGTAATAAATATTTCGTATAATATAAATTTTTTAAAATTCATTGAACTCCCAACGAGTCAATATAGTTGATACCTACTCACAATGAGAGTTGTATAATTATATAATATATATATTGTCTCTATTATTTGGTTACTCTTGTTAAAAATATTAAAATGTTCGCTTCAGCTCGCATAAAATAGTAGGTGCATATTTAATCGTGTTTTACATCACAATAAGAGTATAATTACAATCGTACGGTATATCATTGGCATACCTATTTATAACATGTGCAACGTATGAGATGCCTTCCAAAGTTCCAACCTATAACTAATGGTTTTTGTAATAATTTTGACAAACACAAATTTTCGTACTTATCATAATAATCACAATAATATAAATGATAATAATGTAGTTATCATTTATCATGCAATAATAATAATAATAAAAATATGTTATTTTTCATTTTACAGGCTTGGTGTATATGACTGTACCTATATATTTTATAATACTGTTGTTAATAGGGTAAATTGATGAGTTATTGCAAACACAGCAGTCGCCTTTCAAACGAATAAAGCTTATATAGAATAACGTGTAGGAAAAACGATACTTCAATTTATACTAACTACGACTCAATACTCGTATGTAGGTATTATATACATTGCGGATATCATGAAAACGTTTTAAGCTGATTACTCTTCGGTATATACACGAATGCACGTGGCTAGGTATTTTCCACTCACTATATCGTATTATACACTTATACTTATTAGGTCATTTGTAATTTAAAGCAGGGGTGTCCTCAGACCTCTTTTATGGGGAGAGAGGGTACGAAAAATATAATATTAAGCTTATTAAACTTGAAAATCTTTTATTCTTTATTATCTTTATTAATAAAATATAGATAGATAATTTCTGCAGACGGATGATCTCAAATTAAGAACTGGTGATATAGCAGAACTAGTATCGAAATACAGTTGCAAAAAAATGCAATTACCTAATAAAAAAAATTTATATATATACCGTATATATATGGGATTATAACACAAGCCGCCTTAACACGCGTTGAATGTTATCATAAAAGCTCATTTTAACATAATTACGAGAACAAAAAGAAATTAAAAAAAGGAACAAGTTGGGCGATGAGGAACTTTAAAGTTGATCATAGTAAGTAAATCTAGAGAATTTACTTCATCAGACTACAATCCTTTAAGGAAATTGATACAAATAATACAGGTGTATATATCATTAGCAAATGAGTGCATACCTAAATGCACGGCAAATAGAGAATTGTCATGCAGAGGATGATCTATACCCAATAAGTCCATTCGAAAAACTTACGCTGGGCTCTTTCAGGCTGTTGATAGTAACTACTCGTCTACTCACTAGCAGTATATGGATTCCAAACAACAACCCCATATCCCAATATCAGTCGTCTAATAAGAGTGCAAATAAAATTTTAATTTTATAATAATAAAATGTTTAATGACTCTATTAATAAAACCAAGAATTTCTAAAGCCTTACAACATGCCATTTCAATGTCCTGAATCAAGTGAATTTATGAGTTTAAAACCTAGATCAATTAAAGAATTATCTGCACGCAAAATATCTGAACCCAAAAGATATAATACGAAGGAATAAATGGCCAATGATTCTGAGTGAAAGTCATTACTTTGTATTTAGATATTAGATAAGTTTAGATTTAAACCTAAAACTTTAAACCGTTTAGCAAAGCGATCTAAGTCAAATTGGAGATTCAGGCAAACACGGATAGAACTAAAACGCAAGTGAAGTTTCATATCAGCAAAACAGAGAATATGAGAATGACGCAGTATACGATGGACATTATTTACAAAATACAGAAAACAATAATGATGATAGATACCACCTTAAGGTACCCTAGAAGATGCTAAAATTACATTACATTTAGTTCTAAAAACAGGGGCGCATTAATGGTCAATTTATGGGGGGGGGGAGGCAAATATGATTTGCCGCTTCTTCAAAACGTAAATAAGCAAAAAAACAAGGCCTTTCGCATAAGAAACCCCGTGCCCATAGCACACGCCCCCTTGCCATACCGCCATTTTAACAACGTATTTTTAGCTAACGAATTTCGGTGAAATCCAATTTTCACTAACTAGTTGTGAAATATAATTATTAATTAACAATAAGTTAAATCCTAATAAATGTTGTCGAAACCGGACAATTATATTGTACACTATTTCGTGTTTTTTTTTTTTGCATATTTTACCTTTATATTTGCATGCATAATGCATAAAAATTCCGTTAATATTTATTACTATATATTGGGCATAGATACCTACTATACTTATAGTTATACTATACACTTCTACTAATTATTATAGTTCTAAATTTTTAGATTTTCATTAAATCATAGAATCTTTCATTTTAAGTATCGAACATCCTAAACATGACTATTCCTACATCTCCTCTTCACTTGGAATTCCATCTCTTGCCACACGTCGCACTTATGCTGACCGTCATTTCATAACTTCCTTACTCGATGGCTCTCTGGATTGTCCCGATTTACTCTCTTTTATCTCCTTCCGTGTTCCATCTCATCTATCA
>JAIPRL010003111.1:0-37185 GCA_025469235.1 Pemphigus obesinymphae | reverse complement strand
AAGCACTTTTCACTGTTTTATATTTCATCTTCTATATTTAATTGTTTAAGTTAATTCTATTGTTATCTAAATAAATGCCTGTTTGGCGTAAATTGTATAAATAAAAAAAAAATAAATAAAAAAAAATTTGAATATTTTGAATAAATAAATATGAAATTTTTACTAAATATTATTAATTTTCGTTAGACAGAAACAGAGCGTGATTTGTTCCATATATAATATATATATACATACATATACCTGCTAGGTAGAAATGAAAGTCCCGCTTTCTTTTGTCCCGAATGCAAATCTACACAATTTTAGATATCGAAACCAAATTTCGCACCGACATTTTTTTAGCTATAACCGTGCATGTCATAGAGGTATTAATCTTAGAGTAATTCGACCTTTAACGGGAGATGATGAAAAGGGCGAAGTGGGTTTCAAATATATATATATATATATATACATATATAAAACAACTAAAGACGAATATTATTTTGTTAACAATAATAATATTGTAATATTAACAAAAAAGGATTTTTCGTAATTCGACTTTAATAGGATGTGCAGTGTTACAATTTTACTATTGTAATTTTTTCTCTTTTTACTAGCGACGGATAAATTACTATGCCTAAAATGTATGAAAATAATTAAAATCATAATCGGCGTGTAAGAAAAATGTCGAACCGTGGAGGGGAGGTTGAACACTCATCAATACCACTACCAACCCCCGAATATAATATAATATATATATAAAATATAGTCGTGTTATAACTGCACCGGATCGCGTACCCGTCGACCGATGCGTTCGGCCACCACGTGCTGCACCAGCACGTCCGTCAGCGTCTTGAAGTCGTGCGCGAACCGACTGCGGTTGGCCGTCTCGTCGCATTTCTCCTGGACCAGCATGGACAGCAGCCTCGGATTGGACCGGCACTGGCGGGCAATGTTGGCGGCCGTCTCGGAAGCGACGAGCGCGCAACCGATCAGACTCGGGCGAGCAGCGCAGCTCACGTTGCCGGCGGCGGACATGTTGATGGCGTGCACGCCGCGAGCGGTGTGCGGCGTGCGCGCCTTTTACAACGGTACGATATACGACGATACTACACGCGCGCTGTTGCCGCGAAAATCAATCGTTGGTCCGCGGGAGGGAGGGGGGGGGCTTTCGGGGAACGACGAGACCGTATACTATATTATACAGAGTGATTTTTCTTTTTTTTTTTTTTTTTTTTTTTTGTATATTTGACGAAATAATATAATGAATAAAATATAATAATTAATGTTCTTGAATTTTTTTCAGAAAGTTTTTTGTATATATTATATAAGTACCTACTCACATATTATAACGATATGGGCAACGCGATATAATTACCAGATATCGGTATCGTTCAAATTTTGGCGATATCGTATCGCGATACCGTAATTTCTGCGATACCGATATCGATATCGTATAGAAATAATCGAATTAATTATGGGTACGTATTAGAAAAATAATAAAAAATAAAAAACCGGGTCAGTAGGGGATGGAAACACTTCGCTCGTTGGGTAGGATACATGTTGGATATATTGAATTTGAATGTAAAGGTATTAATCATTAATTTCTAAAAAAAAAAAAACCATTCTGAGCAAAACTTCGGTGGATATACTTGAAAATTTCTGTAGATTATACTAATAATATATATATATATATGATAATATTATATAATATAATGAACAAAAAAAATTGAAAAATGTGCGAACAATTATTTGGAAGCAAATTTCGATTGAATTATTTCGAACCGAGGACCCTGCGTATATCAATACAGTCAGCTCCCGCACTAGACTACCTAGACCACTGTTGTAAAAATTGATAAAATCGTTAAATTTAAATTTGATATGACTTTAAAACCAAGTCCGACCACTAAATTTTGACTTCACCATTATTTTTTTAATCAAAAAATACATATTTTTTTAAAAAAAATGCGAAAAATCGAATTCTCCTATAAAGTAAAAAAATTATACATATGAATTAAATGGACTCAACATTGAAAATTGCTGTTGGTAGTCCAAAAATGGGTAAAAATTTTCAAAAAATTTTTATCTTCATAATATACTTACATACGTTTTTGGTGAACATTTCAAGTTTATAGATCTATTATTTCCCCGAAATTCGAACATATTTCATACCAAAATAATACATATTATCGAAAAAAAATGAAATGACTATTAAAAATTATTGTACCTACCGATTTTTAAAAAATAATTTATCTAGCTAGAATGGCATATTTTTAACACTATTAAATTTTCAAGTCTTAAAAAATAAAATTAAGCCAATAATTATGAATTAAATGTCTCAAATTTACATATTGCTATAAATAGCTTAAAAATGAGTAAACATTTTCGAAAATGCTTTTATATTAATATTTTGTCTTAGTACTCCTTTTGGTTAAAATATTGTACACAGCTATAAAAAATAAAAATAAAACACGTCTTCGTAAAACCAATACATTCCTCGCTTCGCGATAATTTGTCTTATTGATTTACCTATGACAATTTCTCATTCAGAATTTTACGTACTTTGTAATAATTAACATCTCTGTTTTTTTAGATCATCAGTTTTTTTGTATAGTTTGTCAAGCACATTTCAGTATTTGTACTTTGTACTTTATAGCTACAAATAAAAGTTTAAAAAGTAAAAATATTAAAATAATTATCATTTTTATATTTTATATCGCGATACAACGGACAATCGATATATCGATATCGATGTCGTAAATTTGTCACGAATATCGATATCGTTGCCCATCACCCCATCACTATATAGCAGGGGTCGGCAAGTAATATCTATTGGAGTCCTAAAGATTAAAATAATAAATCAATGAGGTCCAGTGAAAAAAATCTTTTTCAAATCTTTATATTTTAAAAATAGCAGTATAAAAATAAAAATAAATTATTTAGTTATTACAATTAATTTATATTAAAAATTACAATATTAGGAGTATGAAAATAAAAAAAATTATCTAATTATTACAGTAAATTTAGATTTTAGATTATAAAATTACAATATTAGGTAAATTATTATACTATAATAATAGTAATAATTTACCATGAAATTTAATGTGAAAAATTGCATTTATTCTCCTTGGCCAGCTTTTTGAAATCAGAAACTCGTGTAGAACAGCTTACGCTCAAAGTGTCCTCAAGGTGAGAGTCTGTTAATTTTGTCCGATATTTGTTTTTCAAAAAATTTATTCTTGAAAATGATGCCTCACAAATATATGTCGAACCAAACATCGAAGCCAAGTTTATTGCCAGTTGTTTACAGTTTGAATACTTGTCAATGCCATCCTTAGCCCAGAATTCTTCAGTTGACGCACTTCTGTACTGCTTCAAGGAAACATCTTCCTGTAGGTCTATTATTTCCATTTGAAGTTTTGACTTTGAAAGATTAAATAATGTTTCAGCTACATCAGTCCATTCTTCGTCTGGGAGAACGTCATAAGGAGTTTTTAAGAATTGTGATAGTTTTCCTATTTCAGAAAAGTCTTTGAATCTAGCATCGAATTCCTTCATAAGATCTGACAAAAAACTTAAAAATTTTTCGGTGTTTACAATTTCAGAATAATTTTTGCATTCAAATATTGTAGGAAAATGAATTAATTTTTGTTGTTCAATGTCTCGTTCAAATATATTTAGTTTGCGACGGAAAGCAGACACACTTTGTATTAAATCACATATTAATTTCCCTTCTCCTTGTAATTCGACATTAAGTGCATTTAAATATTTCAAAATGTCATCTAAGAAAGCCATTGAAACTATATTTCGATTGTTTTCTAAGAAGTTAAGAACTCCAAATGCTTCTTTGCTTCTTCAGTATCCACATTTTTTAGGAATGTTTTTACTTCTTCTTTAATGTTCCAAAACCGTTCAACTACTTGGCCTTTACTGAGCCAACGAACATGATTGTGCTGTAGTAAATCTGAATAGACCGAATCACATTGACACAGAAACTCTTTGAACGGTCTGTGTTGGAGAGAAGAACGCGACCTGATAAAATTGATTAATTTGATCAAACCGTCCATTACGTCTTTCAGTGTAGCACTGAGTTTACAAAGCGATGTTTGGTGAATTATGCATTGATAAGTTAATATCTCGGAATTATTATCCCGGATTCTTTTTAACAATCCTTTTTCTTTTCCCATCATCGCTGGAGCTCCATCAGTGGAAATTGACACAATTTTATCATAACTCAAATTTGATTTTTTCATGAAGTCATCGAAACTCTTTAATAAATCTTCTCCACGAGTCTTGCCTTCAAATGTCAATATTGCTAGTAATTCTTCTCTAAACACTTTATTTTCAATGTCATAAAATCGCACGAAAATTTACATTTGTTCAGAATCAACTAAGTCACAAGATTCATCAAGCGCAATGCAGTAGCACGGTGACTTATGTAAAAGTTCAAATAAGCTTTTTTTGTTTTCGGCTGCCAAAATTTCTGTCCTTCTTGTGTTACTCCTTACCGACAAAGGAATATCTTGGATAGAGGTAACGATTTTTTTATTTTCTTGAAAAAGTGCAGTGACCACTTCCAACATACACTCTTTTACTATTTCGGAATCGGAAAACGGTTTTTGGTGCTTATTAAGAACACAGCACACACGCGATGCTGCTTCAGTAGATTTCTCTTGTTCACTCATACACCGTATAAGTGTAGTCCTACTATTTTTGTAAGACAACATACATGTGTAGAGTTAATTTCTACGCACTTCACTGCCTGGAGGAAATTTTGTATGAAAATCTTTATGAGTAGTTTCATAATGCCGTTTTAAATTTCCACTTTTAATAATAGCGACAGTTGAATTGCAAATTAAACAGACTGGAATGGCTCCAACCCTTTCAGGCAATATAAAACAATATAGTTCTGTCCACTCGTTCATAAACTTCCTATTTTCGTTATCAATTTTGCGTTTTTTACTCGAAATATTGAACGAATAATAAAAAAAAATAATATAAAACGAAACACGCACTATATCCACCGGCGAATGTACACGTACTAAATCGTTAACTAAATTGTTATTTAGAAAATACGGATTATAGACAAATAGTATAACTATAACGATAACGATAAGCAATAAATGTAATTTTACGCCGTCGGTATATTTGATATTTGGTATTGTCGCGACTCGACTGTCGGCCGATAACATCGTAATAAAACCGATTATTACCTGCCCGATAAAATATTTGCAACTTATTTATATATATATATATATATATATATATAATTGCAGTTATGATATATCTATAATCTGAGTTTGATAAATTAAATTAAATAAATATTATCTACTAATAATAATATTATTACAGTAAATAACATAATGAAGTAAGTACAATGGGTTGACAGGGTCCAGAGTTTTGACTTCCGCGGTCCGCCAGTTGCCGACTCCTGCTATATAGGTACTCGCTTTGTTCCATATTTGATCATAATTAAAAAATTATTGCCGGTCTCTTTTGTTTGTTAAAACTGTACATCAACTTTCAATTTTAATATATATATTTCTTAAAGAATATGTTTTTATGACAATAGATAATCTACACGATCATTCACCCAGTGTTATAACTATAAAATAACAGTGTAAATGTAGGATCCGTGTCTATCGACTGAAGAATTACCTACTGTTATATTATAATCTAATAATAGTATCATTGATTAATTATTAATTAATCAATGGGGTAGTACCTATATATTTATAGTTATATATTATAACATTTTATACGTATAATAGCCAATATTAAAAACAACAGTACTTTTCCGGTGCGCCGCTACTTAAATTTAAATGATTATTAAACGCGGGTAATATTTAAAAAATCAAAACGTGTAAATTCTCATAAAAATTATATATTCTTTACGAGTTTATATAGTTTAAATTATAAGTTGACATTTGAAAGTCATATGCTTATAGTTTTAACAAAGAAGGGAGGTAGGCAAAAATATGTAAACTTTATTATGAAAAAATATAGAATTGAATATACAAATTCATGATTCCCGAGATATAACCTGACTCATGATGAAAATAGAAAATCACTCTGTATACATACGGAAACCGATAGCGGCGCACGCGCCCTCGAAGGTTAAAATAATATAATAATATAATTATAGGTTATATTATGTGTTTACAACGATGGCGATGATGTTGCGTAGGTATAGTGATTAGTGTTGACATACGTCATTGTGTGGACGAGATAAATATGCGAATATGACACTGTAAAAATATGTCACGTAAAAAATATATAACTAATATAATAACAATTATAAAATAATACTAACATATAAAACAAAGATACTTGAAAGACTTTTAAACATAACTTTAAATTTGATATCCTGAAAATTATTTATTTTATTTTTATTTTTTTCATGGCCTTTTCTGATTCGGACCATAGTCTTTAGGTCGAACCATAAAATATAAATAATTAAATCATGCAAAATAATAAAACACATGTGTATTAACCGGTGATATTTAATAGGATAATAAGAGTACAATTTCATGTACTCAACACTATTGTTAAGGACACTAGGACAATGCAATAAAAAAAAGAGTACTGTCCTATGAAAATAAGTGCGTCTGGTCACCATAACTATAACGTGTAAGTAACGGGATAAAAATATAAGATTTACAAAAACTTTTTTTGTAATTTACTACCTAATTAACATAAAAAAAATGCATTGAATATTTATATTTTTATAAAATGTGTATCATAATAATTCAATCGATATTTGTCACATTACGTGTTTTCAATCTTGTATAGTTTTATATGACTATAAATAATAGTGAGTATTTCCATTGATTATAAATTACTGTATGTGATCAATGGTATTTCTTACAAGATTTACCTATGCGTAATTGTACAATGTATACGATTTAAATTAACACATACTAAACATATTGCATGTTTATTGGAATTAACCTAAATAAAATATCAATAATCCCTTTATAATAGTATAGTTTTTGGATTGACGTGCATCGCCATTTGTTTGCTATATATGGGCACCATGGGCAATGCGTTCACGTACATATTTTGTGAACGACACTGTCTAGTTTCTGTCAAACATGGAACGTGAACGTGAACGACGTTCACATTTTTAAGGAATTTGAACGATTTGCAGGCCGGTCAAATTAAAATTGAAATATATTAAAATTTTGCTATGAATCTTATTAGATTTAAATAATAACATATAGGTACCTAATACTTAAAAGTCCAATTTCCAAAGTGAAAACGATAGTTTTTATATGGATCGGTAGTTTTTAGTATACCCAATACCCATATACTGCGGTGTTGGGTATAGTAACTTAACGGACGTTACTCGTTACTGTATTGTAGTTACTTTTTCGAGTAACGTTGTAGTAATTTCGTTACCAATTTAATTTTTGTAGTAACGCAAGACTAACTATAGGTATACGTTAGTTATCTGTAAATAACTTTGTAAAATAACGCTTTACATATTTATGAATAAAAAATACAATTCATTCTAAAAAATTCGTCCAAAATTGCCGACGACCCGTCGTATTTACAAAAAGTAGATATTTTAACGATTGTTTGATTTCATATAAGTTAGACTAGTTACGAGTATCATAATACTCTAACTTATATGAATAATATATTTAATATAATGAATTTCATAATATTCGACTGACGACTATCAGAAAAAATAGAGATATTCTTGACATTTTATTTTATTATTTTCATTTTACATATTTAAAAATATTAGTAAGTTATATAAGTAGGTAACGTCATTGTGACTAGTAACGTAACTTGGTTACTTTTTAAAAGTAACTTACCCAACACTTCCTAAATAAGAAAAATGTAATAATTTCAATTTTGTTAATAATGGATTAATTAAAACGAACGCGTTTATTTTTTAAAGAAAGTGTTCTTTTTAAATACATTTGAACGTGAACGTGAACGAATTCAATTTTTAAGTTCTGAAAATGGATACAGAAATGAGAAAATTAAAATACCGGACGGAGGTAGATATAAATAGCTATAAATTAGGAATGGGATTATTCGTTCATTTTAGTGAATAGTTCTGTTGTTTATCGTTCACTTTGGACGATATAGGTACCCGTCGTTCATACTGAACGGTGAAAGATGTACGATAATATTGTTATCACAGTTTCCTATCATACAATGTTATTAACACGGAATATAGGTATTCTGTGTTATCATTGTTAGCCCATTTGTTATTTTTGAATGACTTACATTTGAAATCGAAAAAATAATTTTTCGTCTTAATGCACGTTAAATTTTACGCAATACGTAGAGCGTTTGGTATTCATTATTCATTGATGAAATTAAATTCATACTTTTAATATAATAATATACAATATGATATCCATACTAGATCAATTCGAACAGGGCGTTGAAAGCGCATTTCAACCGACATCTGCGCCCAAACAATTAGTAATGAGTTATTATGCCTAGTCATTGTACGTTATATTTAAATGGAATTTTAATTCGAATATGTATTTCTCTAGTTGGACGAAAATTTTGAAAGCGAAGTAGATCTCAAAGGAGTTTCTATATTATCGAGAAAAAAAGTAAATTTTTCCCCTAGTGAAAAAGTTACTCAGTTATTGGTCAGTAATGAATATGTTGTATTAGTTATGGTGAATAACGTGCTGCTGCGAATAAACTTAAAACAAGACAACATTGAAGGTGAGAGTAGCATTTGTACATATAAAAATCATTGATACTTATCTGTCTATTTTATATGAATTCATTACAAACTTCCACATATAATCTACACATGTTATTTTAAAAATAACTTACATTTAGAAATCGACACATTAAAAACATCATCTCTCAAAGTGAAACAGATATTTCTTGACCCGTTTGGAGAACATTTAATAATTTCATGTGGCAATGTAAATAGTTCTCAATTGTTTTATACGACTAAACAACTGTCCAAACTTAAACCAGTAAGTCTGTATAAATATATTTTCATCAATTATATATTTGTTCTAGAAAATTAAACACTATTTAATAATAAATTGATTTTTTAGGTTGGGAAGTACCAGGGTTCAGAAATAACATCTGTGGCTTGGAATTGTGACCGTAATGTGAAATCTACATCCAGCACGACTGGACCCATATTACTTGGCAATTCATCTGGCGCTATAATCGAAACACAACTGGGAACAGAGTTCGATAGGTTTTTTCAAGGCACTGTAGTTCAGTACTGGAAAGAGGTACCTATTAAAATTAATAATTACTATTTGTTCATGTGATCTACATTTTAATAGTACATTTAATTTAGGTATTTGATATAAGTAAAGGACAACCTACTCCCATAATTGGTCTTCAATATCACAGAGTTGGAAAATCGGATCTATTTTTTATTTTAGCAATCACACCTACAAAACTATACCAATTTATTGATGTTGTATTTAATAAAGATGAAAGACCGATGTTACAGCAAATCTTCAACAATTATTTGACTATTCCAGGCGAGTTTTATCATATTTTATTTTATTGTTTATAATGCTTATATCATAAAATAAGTAAAAATAATTATTAAAAAAATATTTACAATTAGCCTTTTAATTACCTATGTTGAAATAATTTTCTTTTTTCTAGAACGCTTTTATGAATTACCCACTGTGGTCAGACATAGTAAATTACATTTTTATTTTTTAAATAATGATTTTACATTACCAAAATATTTTGGCTTTCTCACCGAGATAGGAGTATTCGTTGCGGAGGTAATATTCTTTTCGCAATAACAAAATTGTATTCTCTATTTTAATAAAAAATTGTATTTTAGGTTGATATTAACAAAGATGAGAAAGTGATATTTAGTTCACATCAACTCATAGAATATAGCCGGCTACATGGAAGAGATGATGATGATTTTACTATACCATTATCGATGACATTTACACGTTATCATGTACTGCTATTATTTCCAGAAAGAGTTGTAGCTGTTTGTTTAGTGGCTCCAGCTGATCGTAATACATCACAAGTGACGGATGTAGACTATTTACCTGATGTAAATTGGGTTGATAATTTGATTAATTTCGGTTTTCCGATAATTTTAATATAATAGTAAACATTTATTTTAGATCCACGGTAGACTTTTGAGTATAACAAAAGATCTAATGACTGGAACAATTTGGTTGTATGCTGAACGTGCTGTATTTAGATATAAAATAGTAAAAGAAGATCGTCATGTTTGGAAAGTATGACATTAATAAATTGTATTTTATAGGATTTTGAAATATTAAATTCTAATATTGTTGATTAAGGTTTATTTGGATAAAGGTATGTTTGAGGAAGCAAAAGAAATATGTCTTGAATATCCTTACAGAATGAATCAAATATTGATTAGACAAGCTGAGAATTTGTTTGATACAAAACAGTAAATTATTTATTTATTTTATTTATAATGAACTTATAAGTTATAACAATTTTTATTTTCATTAATTACCTACTTAACTAATTATTTTGTAGATATGAAAAAAGTGCATTAATATATGCACATTTAAATGTTTCATTTGAAGAAATTGTACTTAAATTTCTACATTTAAACGAAAAGAAACCAGTAAAGCTATTTCTAATAAAAGTATGATAAATAATTTGTAAATATATACAGATTTTTAATGAGATTGTTTTTATTGTTTGTCTATAGAAATTGGAGGGTCTAAATTCCAAGGATTGTACAAAAATTACAATGATTACATTATGGTTGATTGAGTTGTTTGCCAACGAATTAGCCATACTTAGAAACTATAAAAAAGAAAAATCGCAAGAATATACCATGCTGCAAGAATCATTTAAATTATTTCTTCAGCGGCCTATTATTCAAGTACCTAAATATTATATTATATTTTATAATTATAACTATTATTATTACTGATTTGTAGGATTGTATTCGTAAAATTTGGGAAAGTATATATGATGTATTAGCTAGTCACGGCGATATGTATTTCATGATTTGGCTGGCACTGGAAAATCAAGATTATAAGCGTGTTATACAGCATTATTTAAATGAAGAAAATATCGCTGAAGGTATGTAGAAGTCAGCACAATTAAAATTATAATCTTAGAAAATACAATTATATCTAATAATTGTTTTATATACTCACAGCATTGAACGTGTTGGACAGTCATCCATTCAGCGAATTGTTTTATATTTTTTCATCGGATCTTATTGATAAGGCTCCTGCTCAAACCGTATCTATTTTGATAAAACAAGGACAAAAGTTGGACCCTTTAAAAGTAATTAATGCAATGATTGTTCCAAATCCAAGTAAAAGACTGGTAAGAACAAAATATAATATTAAAAAAAAAACACTGTAAACATTATAATATTATATTGTTGTAAATATTATAGGCTTTAGAAATAATCAGATATTTAGAGTATAGTATTCATTGTTTGAACTGTCATGTAGAATCAGTACATAACTATCTGATTTCTTTATACATCAAGCACAATAGAGATAAATTAATGAATTACTTGAAGCTACAAGGTCAAGAAATATCAGCTGTAAGTTATAACCCAAGATTCGCATTGCGATTGTGTCGTGAACATCAATTGGGAGAAGCCTGTGTACAATTGTCCATTGTCTTGGGTCTATGGGAAGCTGCAGTAGATTTAGCATTAACTGTCAGTATTGATTTAGCAAAGACTACAGCTTCATTGCCTCATAACGACTTGGAATTGTCAAAAAAACTATGGTTAAAAATTGGTGAGTTACACAGATAATAACTACAAATAAATTATATATATATATATAGATTTAATAATAATATTTAAAAGAATGCATATTTTTTTAAGCACAATACGTGGTTAAACAAAACAATGACATAGAACAAGCAATGCACTTTTTGGAGGAATGCAAGTTTATTAAAATTGAGGACATCTTACCATTTTTCCCCGATTTTGTGACAATTGATCATTTCAAAGATGCAGTGTGTTCATCTCTTGAAGTGAGAACACACACATAATTATTATAATTTACACAAATTCTTCTTTATTATTATGAGAAAAAAAATCTCCTTTTTAGGAATACAACAAGGAAATACAAAATCTTAAAGAAGAAATGGAAGATGCTACAAAATCAGCTGAAGTGATTAGATCGGAAATTTTGTCATTTAGAAATGGCTACATGATGATCCAACCATCAAACACTTGTTGCAGTTGCCAAGAACAGTTAATGACCAAAACGTTTTATGCGTTCCCTTGTTCCCATTGTTTTCACACAGAATGTCTTATCAAAGAAATGCAACCATACATAGATTCCGGCATGATGAACAAAATTAAAGATTTACAAGTATATTAATGATGAAACTGTTTTTTTGGCCATAATTCCTTTTTCTAAAAAAACTTGCTTTTAGAATCAGCTCAGTATGTCATATCACAATAACAAAGACATTCCACAACCTTCAGAAGCTAATAGCCGACGTGATAAAGTGAAAAAATCCTTAGACAAACTATTAGCAGCTGAATGTTTTTTCTGTGGCGACATCACGATCAGGTAATCCATTAAATAAGAAACAGTTTTCCTTCAGTTTACATAACATAATTTAAATTAATGTTATTTCAGTCTTATCGATAAGCCTTTCATAGAAGATGACGATTTTGAAAAGATAAAACAAGAATGGGAATGAAAATAAATACATAGCTATACCTATTATTATTATAATTTATTTATACAACAACCTTATAATCTTTTATAATATAATTTTTAATTAAGTGTTATAATTTTATATATTCGTTCATTAGTTATTAGTTCGATGACTAAGACTCTCTCAATAGGGTCTTAATCTCCCAATCTATGTTTATAGAAAACTACTATTTTACATTTTGTGATGTTATGTATTTAATATTTAATATTTAAAATTTATATATAATGATCTCAAAAGATTATTTGTTATTTTTAATAATAATAATATTAAATAATTTATAAACATAAAACAAATGGCTTGTTTCATATTTCACCGCAAAAACAAGTAATGTCCTGCTAGATAAAAAGTTTTACTATTTACTAGAAATTAAACACTTTTACGGTTATTATTCTTTTAAACAAAAGGAATTATGTAATTTTGTTTTTTTTCCACATTGAATTAAATTTTGCAGATTATCTAAGTCTCTTATTAGATAGGAATTTTTAATTATTGATTAAATGCTATTATTTAATTATTCATTAATAAAAATGTACAACTGTACAAGTAACAAGAATAATGATAAATATTTGGTGACAGAAGTAGTATAAATACTAGAAAGACATGAGAAATGGGATTGAATAAACTGGGACGACAACCCAAAATTTAATTTATGAAAGCAAAAGAATGATTAATTAAAATATAAATTAGTTATTGATAATTAGGGAAGTTTAGTGACTTCAAATTATGTAAACTATATATTACCTAGTTATTTTATTTGTAAATTAATATAAAAAAAAGCTGGCCAGTAAGTTGTAGAAGTACTTTAGTTGTTGGAAAGGATACTAACAGTGGATGTATTGAATTTGAAAGCAATGATAAATCATTCTTTAAATAAGACGATTTTGAGCGGAGCTCACTGTAGTATACATATTACTGTAAACATTTTTAAAATTTTTATATTCTATGATGCAATAAATTATACTATACATAATTTTTACAGACAAAAAATGTCTGTTCCAAACGGTAGTTTATCTTTATACTTGATATCAAATTCTCTCCGCTCAAAATAAAAAAAGTTTTAGGAATAATATTTTAAGAGAATTCAAAATCTAAAAAAATACAAATACAAATACAATTTATATATCAATATATAAAAGTTACATTTTATTTTTGAATTGTCAAATTACGTATACTAAAATGTGACTAAATTTTAACCTTGCATCAGTATTCGTGCGAATACAATTGTAGACAAAATAATATTAATTACATTAATAATTGAAATTGTTTACCACAATATTGTACCATTTTATCTCGTTTTTTTTTTTAATTGAAATACCTAATATTAATTGAATTGTATACATTAAAAATGTTATTATAAATAAAAAAAATTCAAAATTATGTATTATGCAGCGAGAGTGCTTTCTGTATGGCAGTGAGGTGTCAATATAGAGTGCAATGCCATATCTTGAGCGTTACATATGTTTTTTTTCGTTCTGACATCCTCTTACTGTGCAATTGATGGAACTGAATTGAATGATCAAGTTTAAGTCACAATAATAACCTGGTATAACATAATGTGTTTCACAGAATTTAATTTTATTATTGCTGTACTACAAATAGTAGTCTGCACGACTGATGCAGGATTTAACAACTATTTATATTTTAGACAATGGAAAACTAATGAGATTGCCATTTGCAAACACATTATTTGGGTCTAATGTCATTTTAGATGCATTGTAAAGTGATAATGCTGTTTCAGACATGTGTTTCCTGTACCAGTGTGCTCTAAGCTTGCCCACACCGTGGTGATGAGATATAGACCCTCCGGAAGCCATAATAGTGTCCCGTGCTATTGTTTCAATATGATGGTACGTTGACACTGGATCTTCGAGTCCAGTCCAATTAAAACCAAAATAAAAATAAACGCAACAACCGGAATCATATGTCTGCGTTACCCGGCAGCTAATTAAATAATATTTGATGTTCAGTTCTAAAAATAAAACAATTATTATTTGTCAATCAATATTCTATACTATACATGTATCCAAACTACATATGGACAGTATTTAGTCATAGAGTAAAAGTTAACAATGAAATTTCTAATTTTTTCAAAATATTCAAAAGATTTATAAAAATGTATTACTTCAATAATTAAACATACAACTATTTACTTTTTAGTGTAACATTTGAGCTTAATATTAATAATTATTTTATTTTTATTTTAATAGACCACTACAGTATGAAATAATATATTGTAAGATGTAAATGTAAAATTGAAGTTATTATGAAAAACTAGTACTAGAAATACTTTTTATTGCACAATGATAATTTAAAACATTACAGTGCTCTCAGTATAATTTTAAATTTAGAAAATGGTGCATGTTTTGATATACATTGGGTACGCTTAGTTTACACAATAATTACATTATTTGATAACTTACTATTGCACTCATTTGCTACTGTTTTCTTAACATTATTACACACATTGAGAGTTTTATCCCAAGATACTGATGTTTCAAATGATTCAGCTACAACTTTGTATTCTAAAGCTAGATCCTAAATAAAATTTTCTTTGTTAAAATGCATTTATTACCTACATATAAAGTTTTTTTATAATATAAGGTTATTTCTTACACGTATATAAGCTATAACAAAAGTTAACATATAACCACGCTCTCCGTTTCTTTCCCCTGCCATTACACCTCCAAAAGAATGAGCTATTTTAGCGATGCGGTTTTTATGTGAAACTACTTCCGATTTTTCGCCTAGAACAATAGAACCAATGGTCATAAATTATATTAAGATAATACTAGTGCACAAAGTAAAAGTAATAAAATCAATTACCTTCAAAAAGAAGTGTCATAACACACATAGAATCTAATCGAAAACCACAAACACGAGTCAAGTAAGTTTTTTTGAAAATATCTAACAAATTTCCAAAAGTATTTTCAACCGGACGTAAGGCCTGACCAAATCTAAACTGTGTGTTGTCCATCAATCGTATAGACACAGGTTGACATCTCTATTGATTTAAACATAAATGTTAAGAGTATACTTAACTATTTATGTTGGAAAATTATGGTATAAAACATACTTGTTTGGCAACTTCTCTCATACACTTTACTCCAGACTCAAAGTCAGGAAAAACCACAGAATCATAAACTCGACATTTTGGAAGAGGTCGAATTTTTAATGTTACTTCTGTAATTATACCTAATGTACCTGAAATATAAAAATAATAATTCATTTAAAAAAGTGTTTTTTGTTAAAAAAATAATAACAAACCTTCTGATCCCAAAATAATTTGTTGAAAGTCTGGTCCACTAGATATTCTTGGAACCTTACTATTTTTTTCAATAACCCCTCTGGAAGTAACCATTTTTATATCAATTACCAAATCTTCAATGTTTCCATAAACATTTTTCTTCATGCCCGACGCTCTAGTTGCTACCCAACCACCTAAACTAATTTATACAATATAATAAGAGACAAATAAAACTACATTTACAATAGGGTTGAGAATTGGCACAAACTGTAGTAGATATCGACTAATATTTAAAGTATCAAGTATTGGATGAACTGATATATAAGTTCCTAGAAAAATGTGATAAAATGCTCTTAAATGATTATAAAAAAAAATTCAACTAAATATATAGTAATAGCTATTAGGTATATTTACATCATAATTTATTATTTTATTTGTATCTAAAATAATTACTAATTTGAATTATTTAAAACTATACTTAATGCAAACATGCTATTCACACTGCAGAGTCCATCAAGACTAATAATTATAGAGCATATAGCTGTATGTATATATATACAACTTTGAGTTAAAAAAATACAATTTATAAATTAAAACTATAAATGTCTATAACTAAAACTATTGGATTGGTTATCGGTTTCAATATTGGTGAAAACTATCGGATTATCAAATATAGGAAAAAGCTACTATTGGACTAAGTCTAATTTATAATAATATGTACATTATACATGCAAATTTTAAGACTAAAAAAAATAATTTAAATAATACAAGCAAAATTAAATCAAACTAAACTATTGTAATAATAAATAATAAATACAAATAAAAATAAACTTACTACTTTAATGATTGCTACGTACAAAGGCTACATTCGAGTTTTTTTTTATTTCAATGAATACCTAGAGAACTCATATGAGTCAGGTTCATGTCCACATGTATAACCTCGTTGGTTTAATTCACGCTCTAAATCTTGACCAATGACTCCAGCTTCAAAGCACACTAGTAAGTTTGATTCATCCAACCATAATAAACGATTCTATGAAGAAAAAATAAACAGTCTGTTTAATTTGCTTTTTATTATTATAATCATAAAGATTCAAACTTATTAACTTAAACAAAATATAATTTAATCTTTATAATTATAACAATACTAGTGGTACATATGACTAGAGTCGATGAATTCTGTTATAAATCACTATTACCATTTGAGAAGTATCCACACTAACTATACATCTTTTTTCATTTTCAGGACACGAAACTGCTCCTGATACACTAGTTCCCCCACCAAATGGAATAAGTACAATGTTGTATTGATCAACCAATTCAACTATGCTTATTACATCCTTGTGATTTACTGAAATAATAAAATGTTTTTATTTAAAACGTAACAGATAAAAAATATTCAAAACTAAATAATACATACCAGGCCAAACTACTATATCAGAAATGCGTTGAAAACATTTACCGTATCGCAGGGAATAAATATCATAAAGTGTTTGGCCATGAGACCGCGATAGTCTAGCTAGGCCATCCGTTGTATAATCAATTTTTGATTCCTTTAAGGTATTTAAAAAGTCTGAGGAATAATTAAATATTTTTGTAGTAAATTATTTTAGACAAAACTAGTTTCATCATAAAATACAGGTACTAACTGGCTGGTACAAAGGAAGGTGGAAGCTCTTGAGGAGTAAATTGCTCCCTGGGAACATTTCTCAAAGTTAAGTCAATATTTAATACTTGTTGGACCCACTGAGTAAAAAATGGCAAATCGGTTTCCCCAATGGAATACCTAATTGAAAACAAATTACACAATATTGGGTATTAACATTCTTACTATAATATTTTGTATTAAATGTATGTAAACGCAACAAAAAAAAAAAACAACAGTAAAATAAACTAGCATTTACCTTTTGCCTGTAAAACGAATCATTCCACTGTCGGTGACTTTAAATTTTGAGTCATTATAGCCCCAACCATTCCACTTTAAAACTTTTGATCTAAAGACAAATGTTTAACATTTAATTTATCATATTAAGAAATCAAATTTTTTCATTTTAATTTTTACCTGTTTTTTGGGATGACACTTTCAATATTTGTAACAATTGGACAATTCTTTTGAGATTCTTGAATTTTTCTTTTATCCATTAGATTCCTCTATAATAACCAAATAACTTAAGTAGGTATAAACAATTATTTTATTAAAGATGAGCAGTAGGTAGTGAATATTGTTGGACGTTTAAAACAGTATAGAAAAATGGGATTTAATGGATCTGAAAAATAACACAAACACAGTACAAATTAATGAAATTAATAAGGAATTAATTGAGAAATTAACAAATGATGAAAAAATATTATGTCGGCGTGAAGTGTGATAACAATAAGGTGTGAGAACCGGGGTTATGAAACAGAATAAGGCTATGGTATAATCTTATCATTTAAAAGAACGATAAAAAAAAACAATATTTATTGAAGAAGATAACAATGAATCACAAATCACAATATTCACAAAGAGAGAGCGAAAAATGATTAATAATTTTTTTAATAACAATAAAAAAGTTGTAATATTGTATACGGCAGAATGTAAACATAATAAGTTATCTGAAAACAGTGTTTAATATTTTTTTCACACATATTTAGTGCATGTGTCTAAGAATGCGTTTGAAATGGAAGCCTACTATATGTGGGAGCGGGTACATATAACCCAGGACATGAGTCGATCGTGTAGCTCCTGTGATTGTATCACATATTCATATTTTTTAATATCTGTGTTCTTGTTCGCGTTGGGCAGTATAATATCAATGTTCTCTTTCGGAGCGTTTGATGAAACTGTATATGTTAATCTGGGCCATATGTGGATGTTTGGTCCACTGTGCATCTGTTCAGCCATGATGATTGGAGTTAGAAACGTACTGTACTTGCGTAGACGTCGTATCATTGATATGGTTATCCGCCAACAAATTGCAGTAAAAGTTTTTTCCTTAAAATGTATAACCTTACAGCAAATAACATGAAGTCATTAAATACAATTTTACAGGACATCCGATCTCAACAAGCACAGCTGGCTGATTCTCAGCAACAGTATTCATTGCCAATACGAACGGTGAGCGAACTTACTTTACCTCCTTCTTACGAACAGTTAATTGGCAGCCATAATGAAGAGGGAAATGAATTACCGCCTCCGTCGTATGAAGAAGCTATTGTTGGTATGTCAAAAGCAGCAACCAAAAGTGATAATATTATTGTACTCAATTATTCTGTTAAATGATCTAATATTAAACACATTATTATATAATGGGTACGTACAGTACTGTAACTGCTTGTATGCAAGAAAATGCTTGGCGCTCCCTATTGAATCATTATATATAGATTTTCCAATATAAATACAAGTAATATGGCCTAAAAATACATTAATTTAAATTAATCATTTATGTATTAATTTATCATGTATTAAATAAATAGTACAGCAATACAAAATAATAACTTTAATAATTAATGTCTCGAAAACACACATTTATCTAGGTATTTAGAAAAATTTTTTATTCAAACTTTTAGTAAGTTTATCAATTCATTTTTTAAAGATAATTAATGTTTTAATGTTTAATTTAAATTATAAAGAATTTGTTTAAAAAAAAAAATTGCTAATGTGATTGTAAAATAGGACTGTAACTGCTAAAATATCAAAACATTAGATCTCTACAACTAATCACTTATGGCTTATTATCACTGTTCATACTATTTTAAATATATTTTGAAGTAGGTCATTTATCTAGGAATGTTATTGTTTATATCTGTATACACATTTGTATAAGAAATAATCTGATGATCTATTTGGGATTTTAAAATGTTCAATGTAAACTTCTCAATCTTTCGAATCAATCATTTCATTGGGAAATATATTAAATATAGTGTGAACTGTAAATATTTCGATATTCAAGGTTATTAATAATTATTTTTATTTAGTAATAATTTAAGTGCATTATAAGATATGAGGCTCCATAAGATGGTGGAAAACCATGTGCTTTGTACACCTTGTACACTCGGTAATTACAGCAGAGTGAAAGTACCTTAATAGGTAATGTAATCATTAATTAAAATTATTTTCCTTTATGGAATGTGTCTTTAATACTACTTTTATAACGTTTATTGTTATATTTAATTGATGTACTTAAATCTTACATTTAGTTTTTCAAATTAATTCAAAAAAAAGTACACCTACTTAATCTCAAGTCATATTATATAATATATTATACTTATGTGCGTGTCGTGTCAATCATCAGTCGGTTACTATTTTCGGCTGGCTGTATGAACGTTATCCTAATGATTGTTTATATAAAATATTGACATGTAAATTTTAACACAAGAAAATGATCAATAATTTTAGACTTATTATTCGTTATGGGTTTAAAAAATAAAATTATCAATAAGGCAATGACTGGTCATAGGTTTTTAGGACTAGATAATTATTTTCTTAAAATGCAGTTTTATTATTAGAACTTATCATCAAAGTTAAAACATCTTCCAATTGTATCGTATTTTATATTTCTAAATTACCACTATCTGTGTAAACATAGTTGTAGAATAATAATCATATATATTTATTATTTCATACATATATTATTATAAATATAGTCTCACTAGTCATTAACTAAAAATACTATCATTTATAGTATTTGAACATGTATTCATTTTTGTAGATTATGATTATTTTAATCTGTGATGAAATTGCTGAATTTTTTTATTATTGTATAAGTATTAATAGTTATTTACTATCGGTAGTATTTTTAAATGTACTTATATTATTTGTGACTACTAAAAATTAATCCAGTATTATTAAATATTTTCTTTAAACAAATATAACAAGATAAGTGAAGTGACTTATTGAAAAAAAAAAATAAAAAATATACTAGGTGTTAAAGCAAGTAGTAGATAAACATTTCTAAAAATTGTTTATTATAAAAAGAAAATATTATATTAATATTAATGTACCTATTATACTTTATTGCCATTATATAATATTATGTCATTAAAATTTTTTTTTTCGTTGTTATATGACTAATAAAGATTTTGCTTTGCCAGAAAATTATTCTTATGTTCCCAAAGAGTGATTTTCTTTCTATAATCATGTTTAAAAATCTACCAAAAATTATTTCTGTAAAAAAATAATCTCAATCTCACATCTGTGGACGATTTAAATTTATTACAATAATTTTGAATTAATTTCACTTTGCTTTACTGGTTCTTTTTTTAAATAAAAAATTATTCTTTCTCCAATATTTCTTTTAAGCGTTTTAGATTGATCTCAAAATGTAAAGAATAAACAAATAATATTAAATAGTAATTAGATTGCTTTGAATGAGTGTATGATATTATATTAGGTATGTATCTTAAAATCATAACATTTGAGTAGTACCTATTAGTTTTATTTAACTATAGTACGGCCAGCGAAAAGTGAGCTGTGATTGTCATGCTCCAGGTGACCGTTTTTCGTCAGGGCTTCCACGATTGTTTCCCGTGTAAATTACTTTCAAACAAATTTGATAATAATTTTACCGTCTGATGACGATAACAAAGAACGATCATTATCAACGTTGTTTAAAATTCATTTGGGTCTGATTTACTCAGTTAATGTGTTCATTGTGAGTTTTTCTACACTTCTACCGTGTGTGGTTATTTTTTAGTTTTAAATCAATGAATTATTATTGTTACCAGCCAATAATTTAAGCAATTGTATACACTAAAAATGACCTTTTTCGTTTGAGAATGGATATCTTGGTAAGATGCCATTTAAAAAGTATTTTTCTAAATTTTGAACAAAATATATAACACTTAAATAATTATTAATTAATAATAATGAATTAATAATCGAATTATAAACGTTAAAAAGGCATATAACTTACATGAAAACAACAAATATAACACATACACAAACACACCACTCGAAGGTTGAGGATGTCATGAACAGCAGGAAACATACTTGAATATATACTTCTTTTTCTGTGGGGAAGAATGTCAAAGGGATGATAACAATGAGTTCATAAAATGGTAAAACACAATGTAGGTATATGCATATAAATATCGCGATCGGTTAATTTTTAAAAATCCCGCCACCTGTTCCTAATGGTCTCAAACGGAGAACCCCTTATTACGATAAAATTGTCCATCTGGAGCATGACAATCGCGGCTCACTTTTCGCTGGTTGTATTTAGGTATTCAATGAGAGGCTTTTTCTAGCATATAGTTCAACAACTAAAATCTCAATAGGAAGAAAGTTTAATATTTCAATGTATTACTATTTCTTATTAAATTTTAAAGATGGGCAACCGACTATTTTTGACCATCGATAATTTAATAAACTACCGAGTATATTTTTCAAATGAATGTATAGTATTATCTATTGAATGTTTCAAAACTATAAAATTTAATATTCGATAGTTTCACATTTTTTTTTTTTTTGATTTTAATTATGAACAACTGAATCTTTAATTCTACTGTTTTTTCATCATTTTTTACTGATTTTACAAGCTCATACTATCGATATTTTCCAAAAGGATGTTGTTTAATAATAGTCAGAATTCAAAATAATTGAATTAATCAATTGTGTGCTTCCTCCAGAAATAAATATTTGATAGTTTTTAAAAACAATTAAATATACTTCTAAACTATTAAGATTTAAGATTGTTTTCATTTTATAACAGCTATCACCATTAAATTTTCTTTGGAAATGTAAGCCATGTAGTATTTTCAAGTAATTTTATTGTTATTTAACCAAAAACATTAAACAATTTAATGGCACATAGGTTAGAAACTGTAATTTAATTTGATAACGAACTGCTGATTTTGTATAATAAAGAATTCATTATTATTTTATCACACTTAATATTATTATGTTTGCTATTGTCACAAATCAACATTTAATTTAAATATATGTACTACCGTTGTGTAATAAATATACCTAGTTAGCAATTGTGATATTTACATATATATATTACATTATATTTATATAATATATATTATTATACTAATAATTATAATACACGCATATAGTATTATAAATAACTTTTTGGACATGTACTTATGAAATAAATAAAACTATTAACATATAAGTTTGTATTTGTGTTTACAGAATTTATTACAGAAAAATAGATAGTATAATAGATAGTAATCAATTTTTTCCTTCTGTATTTAAAATTTAAACTGAAAGCTAATTTACAGAATATAATATTGAAAATAATTATAAAAACATGAAGGATTCTGAGAGCCATCTCGAATTGTTTTATTATTTGAAAACAAGATGACCAAAATTAAATAATTTATTTGTTTTATCTAAATACAAATACAAAATAAAAAAAAAAAAAAACAATTTGAATATTGTGTTTACATCAAATTATTCGAAATTGCTTACTCAATTACAGTTACTTCTTCTTTAACCAAAAATTCAACTTTTTCTTCTTCAACATTCTTTTTGTCTGAATCTAGTTCATCAGTATCAATATCTGAAATAAATAAAAGTCAATAGAAATGAATTAATTAGGTATATAGGTATAACATTATAAAATTACTAGCTCTTTCGCTCTTCTCAGAACCTATAATTATTCTTAAAATATTTCACTTACGATTTCTAATAGCCATTCTTTCGGCTTTTTGTTTAGCCCAATCAGCTAAACGTTTGATACGGTATTCTTCAAAATCTTTCATTAACTTTCGCCGTTTATCAATAACTTCCTGTTTACAATTAAATTAAAATGTAGGTAACATGTACATATTAATTTTTAATAATTTCATCAATTTTACCTTAGAGGCTTTAGTCATTCTCAATTTATCTTTAGTCTCAAATTGGGATGTGTATTTCTTCAAACTTTTCTTGGTATCTTTTTGTTGCTTAGCACTCAACAGAGTAACAGGCCGTGGTCTCCATTGCATGTGACAGTAGGTATTTGTATTGAACCTATTTAGTATTCTTCCTTGGAATGACCATATCCAATAACCAGTATCTCCCTAAAAATATTCAAGTTATAATAGAATATAGTAGAGATGGGAAACTAGAGGGCCAATAATCTGAAAATTAAAATAATTGACGGGCCTGAAGTTGCTTATTTCAGTAATATAGCATATATTAATATAAATCCCATACTTTCATAATACATAATTAAATACCAAAATAAAATTTGTACGGTTAAAGAAGGCTAATTTAATTAGCAAAAAAAAATTAATTAATTGATCAAATAGATACATTAAGAGGGCACCACACCAAAAATGTTTCATTAAAAAAACTTTCATTAGCATTAACAACATTATCTAGCGACCGAGAGTAGAATTTTGAGATATGCATTTTTACACGTTTTATGACCGGTTCAAATATCGATTTTTTAACAGCTTATATAACGTGTAAAAATGCAAAGATATATCAAAAATCGGCTCCATCAGTCCGCTAGATAATTCTATTCTTTATAATTTATTTTTTATTTAATCTTTCTACAACAATCTGAAGTTGATAAAAAATGAAAAATGTGTACACGTTTTTAACAAATATTGTGATTACATGACAATTAAAAATGGTATTGACACAAGTCTATTTTTAAATTACTTTTAAAATATTTTTAATTTATTTGATTTTCATTTTTCATATTAAACTTATTAAAAATAGCCTATACAAAAACACTAAATTATAGGAAAAAAATTAGATATGAGTAATATTTGTACAAAAATTCAATATTATTTTCAAACTAGCTATCATCACATCACTAATGAAATTAGGTATTTTGAATTTTATTGTGTAATACCATACAAAGACCTTTCAAATTTAATTTTTATATATACTTATGTGTAGCCAAATACCTTAGTCTTCCATGAACTGACACCAGTAGCCACAAATCTTCCGGTTGGGTCCCATTCAATATCAGTTGCTTTATAATGTTCTGTAGAACACATAGTTGTGAAGTCAGCTGTGTCAACAAATTCTAAAGCGCCAGAATCCCGAATTTCAGCAATAACAATATACTGCCCAGCAGGTGACCAAAATAAATGACTGCAGAAATGTTTGTCTAATTTTTCTAAGGAAAAAAAATTGTAAATGTGTAAATAAAAAATATACCACATGCAATAATATTGCACTAAATTAAATCAACCAACTTACTTAATAAGACTGGAGCTTGACCAGATTTTACATTATAGAAGCTTACACTATTATTACTGGGTTCACCGTGAATAATTGCAAACTTTGAACCAATTGGTTCCCAAGCAAATGCATGAATTGGTTCTTTTATTTCTACACTATCTACAGGTATGTTCTTCTCTCTCATATGGAATATTTCAAAATTATAATACATACCCTACGACAAAATTTTAAATTCCTAAAAACCTACAGAAATTTCTTTTTATAAAAACAATAGATTGGGTAAATACTTACACTGTATTTAACATCTCCTTTTTCACGTTTAATTTTTGCATAACGGTCAACTTTAACACATAAATAGTCACCAGCTTTTTGCCAATGAATTTTACAGTCAGCTACATTGAATAAGTTATTTGCTCGGATTTCTTTACGGCTAAAAATAAATTTTTTTTTTCAAATTAATATAAAAATATTCTTTATAAAAAATACACCAATTGAATATAAGATTTTACCAACCTCGGTATTTCTAAAAGAACTACTCTAGCTGGAACATCTTTATCTTCCGCAACCCAATAAGCAAGTACGTTATCCCTAGGGGACCAGCTAAAATCTCTAATACCATTGACCGTTATACTCTTTTTGTCCAGTAAACCAAAAGACTACACAAACACACAAAATGTGAAATAACACATCAAAATTAACATTTATAGTGCATTTCAAATACTAACTGGAGTTTCATAAACACTAAGAGTATTTTGTCCAATACGGGCAAAATATTTGTCGTCCTTTGACCACCTTAATATTGGTACTGGTCCAGCCATTGGAGCATCTGTAATAAAGGATCGCTTTTCGGCCCCAGTACGAATGTCAAATATGGTTAACTTTTGTTCACCACTGTCTAATGGAGCATAAGCTACAAGGTATCTAAAAATAAACACAATATACATTATAAAATATGAATTTACATTGTGCAAAAATAACCCACTGTTCACAAGGAGAAAAATCAATAAATTGAACATTTCGATGAGAGAGCCTTAGAACATTTGCGAAAGTCGGTCCACCCCAAAGGACAACACCTTGCTTATGTAGTGTTGCCAAGTACGTTCCAAGAGGTGACCACATAATTAACGATTCAGTCCATTTCTTGAAAATAAAATGTACATTAATTTTGTAAATATTAAAAATAAAGTAAATAATTTAATTTACTTCACGTTCGACTAATTTTGTTGGTTGTGGATTACTATTTAACCAGATTTCAATATGACTGTTTATATTGTAAACATAATATTGATCAAATGCGTCTGGTTCCATCAAGAAGTATTGCAGATTGGGCCTTTCCGGGAAGGGTTGAAGAGTAGGAGCTTCCCATTTTTCAGGTATGTCATTATATCTAAATAACAATTTTACAGAATTATTAGATTTGTAAAAAAAAAAAAAAAACAAGATTAAAAACTCAACTGACTTTTTATAGTCGGAGAATAAATTGATTAAAAATGTATGTTGCTTGTCAAGTTTATAATTATTTGCTTGTGTAACTGCTTCTAACGCACTTTCGTGTTTCTCGTACTCAATAAATATATAACTAACAAAAGAAAATTAATAATTCCGTCAAAATTTAGGTAAATAGGTGAATAGGTACTTCCAATGTTTACGAGTAAAAACGTACTTACCCTTTAGTGTGACCGTTTTCGGACTTTGGATAGTAATCATTGATGATTTTACCGAACTGTGTGAATATCTTTGTAATGACTACCTTAAGCTTGTCGAATCGTTCTGGGTTCACTTGGGGAACACCGTCGACAATAATGACCGTGTCGACACCGTCAGAAACTTTAGGTTTCTTTTGGAGTATGTCGCCGAGTAACTCTGGAAACAACAAATAGCACTGTACACAATGTCATGAAATTGAAAGGTTAATTTCGGTGATACCTTCGTCACTGATGTCGTCGACAAAATTTTCTAAGTCGGCATCTGCGTCGTCCTTATTGTATTTTCCTTTTTGCCCGTCTTCGTGCTTCTCGGAATCTTTTTTCTTGGCCATGGTGAACAAACGGGCGGTTAGAGGTTTATTGAAAAAAAGAGTTAAGATAACTAAAAAAAATAGAAAATGCAATAGGAGTCGAGACTCAGAAGCGACTGGAAAGTTAGAAAACTCAAATAGACAACATTACCGAATATTTTTAAAGGTTAGGTTTCTGATTACGTGTGGTGCCGCGGCGATGGGCCGATGCCGTTAGACCGGCCTGACCAACATAAGAACATTGTTGCTGCAAACAAAACGAAAACGATAAGAGATTATGATACATTTGTGATACCGATTCGTGATAATGATATTATTAAAAATTATTTAAATTCTTACAGTATCCTTTTACTATGACTTTAACTCGGTAATTGTACAACAGACTATTAAATAATATCTATTCCGAATAGACTATTCGATTTTGATGTTTTGATTATAATGTATAATTATTTTGTATTTACCACGGTAAATCAATATCATAATAATAATAATAATGATATAAATCCAATTTTATTCAATGCCGACATAAACTCGAATCGCTTATTTCCCAATCCCAAAATTAGAGTATAGCATTTTAAATCACATAATTATGATTTTTCGTTAAATTACGTAACGGCGACAGTTGATAATTTATGTACTATGTAGCATACTGAATTATACACAGTATTTTCGAAGAGGAGTAATTGCCGCGAGTGAGTCATGTTGTTGAAAGAATTTTACGAAATTTTTTACACAGAAGAGTCGACTGTGAAATATTTAAAAGATAACGGGTTGCTCCCTTGTGTTTCCAACTGTCATAAGTGTGGTAATGAAGTGAAATCATATTTGAAACACGATAGAGGAAAAGTACGAGAAGTGCTTCGATGTAGGAAAAAGGGCTGTCAAACGACTCAATCAGTACGTAAATTAAATTCCTTTTTCACGTATGTAGATGCCAGTGGTCGAAATAACAGTGGTCTAAGCTTAAGCGAAATTGTGGAAATTGTTTTTTTTTTTACTGCTGACTTGCCGATCTCTCAAATAGTGAAATTTACTGGACGATCCAAAGGCACGGTAAGTGACTGGATGAATCTATGTCGAGAAATACCACAACGTCTTTTCGAAAAACGGCAACCTCTAGGAGGCATTGGTAAAATAGTACAAGTAGACGAATGTTTATTATGTGATGCCCCTAAAAATATCAAAGGTTGTCCTAAGCTTTCCAACAAAAAGTCTAAGGATGATTGTGCAACTGAGTCAAAATTCAACTATAGTCGAAATCTCAACGGATTGTGGGTTGTTTGTCTATGCTCTGAGCTAGAGAATGATTGTATAGATGCGAGGTTTTTCATTGTTAAAAAAAGGGACAGAGAAGCATTGCATAAAATTATTCAGAATGAGGTAAAAATTACAAATAAATTATATTAATATAATATATATTAAGTATATTCAATTATTGTATTTTGTTAAGGTGTTATCAGGTTCAATAATTCATTCAAACAGCTGGATTGGATATAATGGCATAACCGCAAATGGTTATATACAAAAAACAGTTAACAACTCGGACTTTGAAAATCATATGGATCCGCCGATTAGTGCCAGTACTCAAAGGATCCAGAGTCTGTGGAAGCCATTGAAACTAAAACTTATACAAAAATTATATGGGAAAAATGATGAACTATTAGAAAAGCACTTAATAGAGTATTGGTGGAGATGTTTAAATAAAAACAATGAGTTTGAACATTTTATGAGAGACATGAAACAATTATTTCTATAATTGTATTCTCCACAATTAATTTTACACTCATATTTTAACATCATTATTTATTATTCCTACTTTTAAAGTTATGTTAATATATTGTTTTTTTTTTTTTTGTTCATTATATTTTCTTGTTTTAACATCAAGATTAAATGTCAAATTCAAATTTTTTTCTCGAAAATACATGTTTTGTTAATAGTCAAAAGTAGATACACATTAACTAATTTTGAATGAATTCATACCTATTATAGCAGATTATAATTTGTATTATTTAAAGTAGATTGATTATATATTGAAATTAAGGTAAAAATAGTTTAGGTATACGTCGAAAATTTTCTTTAACAATGAAATAATATTGATTAGTTTATGTTAAAATTTACTAATATTTTATTAAATATAGTAATTCAGAATTAAACATTTTACTGTTTACATATTATCTTTTATATTAAAAAATTCTAAATTTGAAAAATTATACTTATTTTAATTTTTAGGTAACTAATAAATCAAACTTTATTCAGAACCAATTTTCGAATGTGATTTTTGTCACTTATAAATGATAGGTAGTAGTCCATCTACCTACTACTAACTACTCACTACTAGTACCTACCTATGACCTATCATTGTTTTCAATAATTTCATCAATATTTGTTTACTATCATCTTATACAGTGTTGGTTTAACCAACAATTTGTTAACATTTTAACAGTGTATGTATTTCTGACTATTCTCCTAACAATATGGTGTAATACAAATTGTTCTATATCTTTGACAATCAGTGTTGGGTAGTAACGTAACGGACGTTACTCATTACTGTAACGTAGTTACTTTTTCAAGTAACATTATAATAACTTTGTTATTTAGTTTTTGTGGTAATGTAAGTCTGTAAGAGTAACTACATTAGTTATTTGTGTAAATTTGTAAAATAACGCGTTACATTTTTAAAAATAAAAATAAAAATAAATTCGTCTAAAATTGACCCATCAAATTTATGGTCCATCATATTTGCGAAAAGTAGATATTTTATAATAGGTAGGAGTAGACATGATATTGAATTTAATAATATTTGACTGACGATTAACAAAAAAAATTAGGAATATTTTCGACATTTTATTTTATTACTTTAATTTTTACATACTTAAAAATGTTGAAAATAACGTCATTGTAACTAGATACTTTTGAAATAAAAAAGTAAGTAATGTAAAGTGAGTAATGTAATAAACATTTGTATTTAGGTAACGAAAAAGTACCTAATCTAGTTAGGTAGGTACCTACCTTTTTAATTTTTAATTAGTAATGTAACTCGGTTACTTTTTAAAAGTAACTTGCCCCAAACTGTTAAAAACAAGTTAATTCCTTAATAAATGCCCTTGAAACAGGCCAATTTGATAATAATTTATAGTAAATGACTATATATTGGTCCAGTGACCATAGCCTATATACACACCTACGCACTCTCCGGACCATAGACCTATTAACTTTTTTAATTAATAGGTTAATAGTAAATAGGTCTATACTCCGGACAGAACAGTAATTCAATAATTGTTGAAAGCCCACGGTGTAAGTATAGGTATTAATTGAAATGAATGTTATAATCCGTGTTTAGATAAATTTTTGTACACGGTCAATGGTTTGAAATTATCTCCGAATTTAATATTGACATTTTATAGTTATAATTATAAATTGCATTTATTTTTTAAATAAAATAAAATATTTTAATTAAAAATATGTATAGGTACCACTCGTTATATATTTGTTGTTCATAGTCCATATTAATTTGTCTCTGAAATACGAATACTCATACTTTTATACTGCAGTACCTAGTGATTCTGATTAAATATTCACGGGAAAGAGTGGGGGGGGGGGGGTGTGGTATCTGAGTTAAGTTGAAGACTTTCCAATATAATTTTTGCTCCTTAACTTTTTGCACTGAATTTTGATCAAAATAAATTAGTAAAAAATAAGTTACCAAAATAAAAAAAAAATGTCATTAATATCATCAAAATTTATCGATTGAATACCTACCTATCTAGGATTACTTTATGGCCAAGGGGGGGGGGGTATATGGAGATTAAGTTGTACGGATGTGTGGTAGCTTTACTATATTTAATACTGCACATATTTTCCATGTTTCCGTCGTTTTCAATTTTCAAAGATGATAATATATAATTTAGGTACCTACCATTATTTTATATCGTAACAAAAAGTGTTGCAAGAGGTGTTAAAAAACAAATGATTTATTCAAATTATTATTATATTATATTAAAAATTTACACATAAATATAAACATAAAAAAAAAAAAAAAACGCGGTCATAAATAAATATTATTAAAATACACATAATTTTCTTAATTACCGAGGTATGCAAGGAATTAAGAGGATGTCAGCGAAAACCATTTTCAATAAAAAAAACTCATATATTAGCATTTCTCAATTTTCATTTTTAAGAACTTACAAACATCTTAGAAATTATAGCCTTTTTTCGAGTTGTATTCGTTTAAAAAAATCAAAACGTTAGTTTTTTAATTACCTACTCATAAAACGTATTTAAATGCGTACAAATAACCTATATTACAATAAAACTGCGTAGGACTTTTTAGATAATGCAGTTCTTTATCATTTATTTATTTTCATCTTTCTACGATGTTTTTAAGTTGTTGTAAATAAGAAATTTAAAAGTAATATATTCAATACAAATTTTATAAATTCACAAAAATCAACTACAATAAAAAAGTATATAGTACCAAATGGGACCAATTATTATTCATTTTTAAAATGCATATAAAACATTTTTCAATTGTTTGATTTTCATTTTTCTTAAAATATTCTAAAAGCTGCTTATATAGAACTCCTCGAAAATGGCCACGCTGACATTTTCTTGATGAATTTTTTTGATGTTTTTGCATAAATTTCCCTTACGTATTTATCAAAAAATTCCCTCTCGAAAATATACCAATTAGATCAAATTTTCTTCCGGGATATGCAGGGTAGGTACACGTTTACCGATTGGATCAAGTTTTCTGATTGAAAAGTTCTTCACAGCAAAAGATATAAAATACAAACAACATTATAAAATCATAACTGTAACTTCCTCGATCAGCTCAGAATGTAAAACAATATAGGTACCTAATCACTTTTTTTATATAAGTACCTACCTAATACCTATTATAATGACTGTTGCAGTGTCGCAGTATAAATTACATCACAAACATATACCCATTTAATATTTTAAATTATGGAACAAAATCCATAAAGTACCTACCAAAACAATAATATAATTATTGAAATTTTGAAAGACTATAAATACTTATTAGGATTGAGATACGATGAGTAATTTCATTAATTAGAAATGCAATAAAACCTCGTAACTCAAATCTCATAATATATAGGTGCCAATTTTTTTTAATAACATTTTATATATTTATTATATAAATACGTGAATTTCAAAGAATAATTTTAGGTAGTAAATAATGTAAAATACCGATTGCTATCGATACATATAATAAATATTAAAACAAAGAAAAAAATTAAAAAGCAAAATTCAAAAATTTCGAGTTACGAAGTTTTGTAATATAGTTATCGATGTATAAAGTAGTAATTGCTGTTTAATCTAAACAGTTTAATATATTAAAATAGTGAATTTATAAAATGGCTATTTTCAAAAACATGTTTTCGAAAAAATTTTAAAAAACTAACGATTTTTGAATTATTTTTTTTAATCATGGAAAATAGGAGGTCAATTAGTCATTTATTTATAAAAAAAAACTACACTAAAATATTCGCACTATATCAAGAATTAAGGTTATACTGACTTTCTAATTAATTTACATATAGGTACTGATACATATAGCTATCAAGGGTGGATACGGGGAGGGAGGGCAATGAGGGAAATTCCCCTTAACCCGTTCACATAAAAATTGGAGTAAAGTGGCGTAAAAATAGGTTAAGTTTTTTACTTATAACTCATAAATTGTCTCTCCCGTTCAGGATCTCTGTATTCAACTCTGATAGCTGTATACATAAAACCAAAATGATCGTAAAAAACAAGAAAAAATAAAAATGCATTAAATCCATCATGAAAAACAAATCGAATTTGGAGTTTTATTTTTGAACCCAAAACTTCAAAACAAACTTAACTTTGTGGATCACAAAACTGATCCACAAAGTTAAGTAAAATTTAAAAACGATATTTTCGGTAAAATACCAGTATGCCACTTCCTTTGCAGGCGGAGGTGGAGAAAGTGGCAAAAGGTATAAATCCCGGGATGCTGGGCCATCTGTCGTAAGATGTTTGAAAAGAATCTGGAGTCGATCCGAATATTTTATAAAACATATATTATATATATATATAAAACATATATTATATATATATATAAAACATATATTATATATATATATATATATAGGTATATAGTCTGGCAGTAGGTACGCAAATAACTTTTCATTTTCTACCTTGTTCTACTGTCACTATACTGCAGTGATATACTAATATATATGCAGATATAGTATCACACAAAGCCGTATCGAGGGGAGGTCCATGGGGTCCGACCCCCCCCCCCGACATATTTTCAACATTTGATACATTATTTTGTATAAAAAATATTTTTATATTATATTTTTTTATATCAATATTTTTAATCATAACTGATCGGTTAATGAATCACACTTAAAAAAACAAACATAGGTATACTCAGGTACCGACGTAGATTGTGATTTAAATGCAACAGTAAAACTGGTAAAAACAACCATATATAGGTGAAATGATAGATATAGGCAGGTATACAGAAAAACATTGATACTTTTATAAAAAGCATAGTCATAGATAATATTATAAAAAAAAATGTTTTTTAAATCATTAACTATTTTGAACTTGCCAAAAAAAGGTAATCTTAATTTTATTTTATAAAATGTATATATTCCTAATTATAGTTAAATATAATTTTTAAGGCAGTTATGTTATGTTATATATTTATTCCTTGAAACAGTTTTATTAAATTGAAAATCATTAAATATTAGTACACCAAATATTAAAATATTGGATGTAAAATATAATATAATATAAAATTGTAAAAAAATCGATTATAAGTCAATTTGTTTATAAATTCAAATCCGTTTACAAAATGCATAAAACCAATAAATCTCTATATAATGGTCAAAACATAAATTCAATATATGCACTAAAATTAAAAAATATATTTTAGTCCCCCTCCGAAAATAAAATCATCATCAACCTATTTACCATTAATGAGATGATCGTCTCGATGAGACTCTCACCTCACATTGGGCATAACCCTTAATACGATTTTTGCTGACTAACAATATGACTTAGCGAAAATTGCTCTCCCCCGCTAGTTACGCCCCTATTGTATTAAATTCCACACAAAAACAGTAGTCACACAATCACACATTATTCGATATAATAACATCCTACATTAGGGTTATTATATTTTACTTTGAAAAAACTGGGACAAAAAATAAATTATACTATAGTTTTAAGTAAAAGGTTCATCATCCAAATACTTAACAAATATTTTTTGATTTACTTTATATAAAATGTTATATTATTTCTACCTGAAGACTTGATCTAATCAAACACGTAATTCCATTTTCCGATCAAATATTTGATCAGGAAAGTTTTTTTTAATTATTTTTATATTTAAAAAAAAAAAAAACAAGTTTCAAAAATCTGTTATAGTTGTCAAAACTTAGTTTAATTATTATTCCGTTATTATTACTAACTACTGTAAATATGTCAAATGTCATTACCATAACTTAAAGTTTGTCCATTCTATAGTACCCTCAATATTCATCAATGAGAACACGTGTCTTACTGATGTATTTGAATCAGGTTTAGTAAAAGAAAATTCAACGTCCATCTAAATTGATTTTAAATTAAGTTCATTAAAATGTATAAAAATGACTAAGTGTTAACCAATGATTTTCGAGAATAACGTTTTTGCATTTGACATTTTATTCTTTAAACAATTTTTCAAATACTTTAAGCTGTTCGAAACATTTTTTTTTTGTCGATACTTATTAACATTACAAATTTAATTTATAAAATTAATATTTATTAATTTTTTTTATATAATTCCAAATAATAACTGCATATTTTGGAGTAAGTGTGTATAATATTCATGTCTATGTGAAAATAGATATGTAATTGTATCAATTATATAATTTTCAAAAATGTTTTTCTATAGAAAAAATTGAAAAATGTTAATATCAAATATCAAAGTTGGATTTCTGGATAATTAGTTGTCCTGAAATACTTTTTCGGGACACCGGGATGCAATGCTCAAAACCGGTAGTGTCCCTGCTAAACCTGCCCATAGCAACCCTATCCTACATTCCTACCTAAACACACGTCAGTCAATATTAGATTCTGAGCAAAGCGATGAATGTAATAGTTTTACGATGTATTTTTTAAATTTTTTATGTCTGTACCCAACAATTCTATCAGAAGAAGAGCTTCGATCATTAATTATAAGTAGCACCATTTTCTGGTAGCAAATTGCATTTATTAATGCTTTAGAGAAGTCATTTTTCGGTTTTTTAAATTTTTTCGATATGAGTGTAAGAAAAAACTATCAAAAAATTAGCATAAAAATCGGTAAACCCGATTGTGGTAAAATTCTTCATAACTTCATGACTTCATAACTTTATGTCTTAAAATGTTCACCACAAATATCGCATATACGTAAAATATGAATAAAAAAAATTTTGAAAATGTTTTATTAATTTTAGGCTATTTATAGCAATATATAAATCTGAGATATTTATTTCCTAATAGGCTTAATTTTAGTTAACATATAAATATTTCAAAAATTAGTGAGTACAATATTTTTTAATAGCCATTTAAATTTTTATTCAATACCTGTTTAACTTTTCCAAAATTTCGGTATGAAATGTGTTCAAAGTTCGGGTAAACAATGGATCTATAAACTTGACTATTTCACCAAATATGTATATCAGCATATTATAAAGATAATTTTTTCCTAATTTTGGGCTATTTATAGCAATTTTCAATTTGAGACATTTAATTCATTATAGTCTTAATTTTAGGTTTTAAGACCTGAGAATTTAATACAGTATTAAAATTACATCATTCTAGCTACACACAAAAAATTAAAAATCGATAGGTAGGTACAATAATTTTTAATAGCCATTTCATTTTTTTCGATAATATGTATTATTTCGGTATTAAATGTGTTCGAAGTTTGGGGAAATAATAGATCTATAAATTTGAAATTTTCACCAGGATAAGATCAGAATCGTTTTTTTTTTTTTTTAGAAAGAAATGATTTATCATTACTTTCAAATTTAATATATTCCGTCATTTTATCCTACCCGACCTGCGAACTGCGAAGTGCTTCTCGGATTTTTTTTTATTGTTTATATGGCAAATTTAAAATTTTGTAATTTCAATAAATTCTTTACCCAGTTCTCTGCTGAATGTAACTTGTCGATTGTGATCTTCAAGTATTTATGGAATAATTGGTAGACAAGATTGTTTCAATATTTAATTTGGCCATAGCTTTATTCTGAACGAAAAATAACTGAAAATATTCAGAAATATAAACTAAAATATAAAATATGTTCCTAGGGAATTCTTCGATGATTTAATCGAATATTCCCGTAATCAATCCCAGTGAGTATTGACGATAATATAAGGACACTTTCGTATTTAACTCAAAATAGTGCATGGCTAGTTCAATATTTTACAATGAATATAGGTACACGAGCTAAGCCGGGTTTTTTTCAAATGAAACATTTTAGAACCAAATTGGGGAATTTTCAAGAGTTGTCATTGTTCGGACAGGCCGGCGCGGCGGCTTTATGACAAATACTCAGGTCTGGCTGGACGGGGCTTTTTATGGAAACCCTGGCCGATAATTTATGAATTGGGGTCCGAGCTAGGATGGGCCAAAAAACACGATCCGTACAGGAACTTTAGTACCATAACTAATTATCCTATATACCTACACCGTTATTTCATTATATTTATCGGAGAGATTCTGCGACCCGTAAAACGTTAAGAGAACGAGAACAAGAAGAAACTTGTCTTAAACACTGTTTCCCGTACACGAGAACCAAAACACTGAAATCCAGGTTTCTGTGACCCATATGCGAGAAACGTAAACATGTGTTTAATGTTGTTATCGCAAAACGTGCTATCATATTTTAGTATTATTCAGCGATATTGTTGTTTGGATGCTGTATTATATTATAATTACAATATTATTATACAGAGTAGATATATTAAGATATTAATACTATTAATATATATATATATCTTCTTCTTCTTCTTCTTCTTCTCCTTCGCCTTCTCTCCCAACTATTTGGGGTCGGCCACCCTGGTCCTACACTTCCAATTAACTCTATATCCCGCATCTTCTTCATTTACACCCACCTTCCTCATATCACTCGC